>UCOM01001378.1:0-42597 GCA_900474385.1 Ormyrus pomaceus
GACGTAGCTCGCATTCGTCGCGGCTTGGCGCGCGGATAAAACGAGCGCTTTACTTTGGATTACAGGGGCGCAATTTACAGTAGACACAAGAGCACCTGTTCGTTCTTGAGGAGAGTGCCAGAGCTATGCGCGCGAAGAAGGGAGGGAGAGGGAGGGGGGATGGATTTCGCCAAGTGTGGGAATGGCGTGCCTCGCAGACGTTGCGGTAATTGAATCCCAGTATAAGTCCCGCGCCTGTGTAGGTGTCTGGCCCGCGCTGAATACGTACGTGAGAGCCTGCTGATCTCGTAAATTCAGCCGCCACCGTCTTCTTCTCCTTTTTACTCGCGGCTGCTGCCGACGCTGCTACTGCTGCCGCCGCCGCTGCTGCTGCCTTTGAAGTCTATGTACATTATAAGGGATAAAGCTGTATATATAGGCTTGCGCCCGCGCCGGTCGAGAACTAAGGGAAACGTCTTTAATTAATTTTTTCAATTAACTCGGGGCCCCCTCTTGTCGCTCTCGTTTTTTTTGCTCGGGAACGGATGCGTCGTTGCAGAAAATTCTGTTCGCTGTAAGTCTTTGTCTCTTTTTTTACCTCAAACTTGGGATTGTTATATTTGTCTCTTAAAGAAATATCATTTGCTCATTTATTTATAGTTTAGTTTATTTATTTACTTTCATCTAATTATACAGTTTGCAATTTTCTACGCCTTGTTTAATTACACTACAGTTCAAAGCACTAAGTACGCACAAGTATTTCTAATCTGGATTAATTGTTAACTGGAATTTAAATCATTAGCCTTTATCCAGTTTAGTTTATTATCAAAATAAGCGAAGTGGAAAGCTTTACATACGACCCTTGGCTCAAGGTTCAAATGCGGATGCTGCGCAGAAATATGTTCCGGCTACGCTGCCTTCATATAATTACCTTCTGGTTATTTGTTCGGTAGACGCGTATATTTCGTCAGCTTGTTTGCTCCGAAATATCTCCCCTTTCATTTTCAACAATGACTTCGAGATCATTTATTTATATTAACAATACTATTTCTTCAATTCTTAACAAAGATTAGTTTTATTATCTCAAGGAATTTGACACAAGCTGAGATGAATTAAAACGTTATTTCAAGCAGCAAAAAAAATTAATAACACGGACGATTACGAAATTCTCTCGTTCAAGTCGCCATTGACAAAAGCCTAATCTATACAGCATATCTGATTCATCCATCCCTGCATCCTAAGAGCAAGTTCGCAGAAACCCGCTTGCGTATCGCCGAGCCCAGTTATTCCGCGACTCTCGTTGGCCCGGCCGGTTATTAGGCAGCCGGCGGCGGCTCATCTCTCACCCGCGCAACCGCAGCGTGTATTATGCAAGAGCGCGGAAACGAACTCCGCGGCGGCGGCTCTTTCCACTGCGCACAGCGTGCAGGGGGACAACGCGCGGGGGAATTTTCGCCGCCGTCGCCGCCGCGTTCGAAATAAGTGCCGGAGGCGCAGCCGCGTAATTCCAGGAGCGCGCGCCGCGGTTATTTCGCCGCCGCGGCCCGCATCCTAGCCTACGAGCGCGTACTGAGAAATGAACTGGCCCAAGCGCGAGCAAGCCGCGCGGCTTCCGCCGGGGCTATGATGTACTGCGCGCTCGCCGCCGAGCTGCAAACGCTGTTTCTTTGCTAAGGAGCGAGCAAGCGAGAGGGGCAGCCTTTTTACGCTGCGGCTATGGAGGCTGCTTTGTTGCAGCTTTTGTCGGCGGTGAGAGGCTAAAGGGGGGATTTCGTTTATCAGAAAACCATTCGGATTATGTTAACGTTTCCGAATTATATTACTTTTATTATTATTTTACTTTCGTTTAATGTACCAAATATACGTCTGTACAACAAAGTATCTAACAAGTAGCAATAAATGCTCGATATTAGATAATAATAACTGATAAGATTCGTTGCAAGAATTAAGAAAATTGCAGTAGAAGTTTACATGTTATCATCATTCGCTGCAGAAAAAGTTAACTGCACAAGCAAAAAATAAAAATATGACTCTAAAAATACATTTAAACGGATACATTTAGGAGGTTAAGAAATGTAATTCGACCAGTGATTCAGATCGTCTTAAAGACCTAAATTAGAAAAAACTCCTATTCCCCATTCCGCGGCAGCAATTCCGTCTGAATTCATCCTTGCAATAGCAGCTCTGAACTCGGTGCGGATTTTGGGCAAAGACGCGACTAAGACTCGGGACCTTTGAAAGTCGGCGGAGTTTCCCTCTCGCCGCGCCCCGCACCTCCTTCATTCGCGCACTTCTTTTATTCACCGACAGAAGGAGCAAGAGCCTCTAATTTCGTGCGGGTCTATAAAAACGTCGGGCCGCTTGACACACGAGGTTGGCTCTCTCTCGCCGTTCCGAGTATTTCGCTCCGCCCGCGCAAAAATCCTCGCCGCCGCCGCCGCCCTGCGTTATCCTCCATGATGTTTTCCATGTAAATACACCGAGGCGGGAGGGGTACTAACGTCACCTGGGGGATCGCTTTGATCTCTTCTCGCTAGGTTCTCGAGCAGTTAAGACGTCAAGAGGCCAACTTATTAAAATAATTCGGAACAGGGCTAAGAGACTGCCGAGTGCAGAATCTTAAGCGATGAGTCGGCAGTCTTACACCTTCTTGTTTGCCTTTTTCTGCTGCTGAGAAATCCGCAATTGTACGATTCGAAATAATTTAGGGGCCAAAGTCGAAATAATGTTTGCTTTTTTGTCGGAATTAAACAATAAAAATTGAACATTTAAAAACTGTTAAGCAAAAGTTTTGAAAATTTTACCAAAATTTAATACTACTTATTTTATATAATTTTTTATTTTTTAAAATCGCTTATATTCAATCTTCGAGCCATAATTTACTCGCTCTCGCAGAAGGAAGATCCTCTAAACGCATTGTTCTCGTTCGCGCGTTAAATCCCGAAATAGCCGGAAATCGAAGCCCATCTCGGCAGCCCTCACATGTAATAAACGCGGACGCGCGCGCCAAAAGTCGTGTCTCCGGCCTGCGCATATACACATATACCCCACGTCCAATCATACATCGCTTTCGAAAAGAAAGGCGGCCGCATATAGGCTCCTTGGCAGCCGGACCTCGTCCTTGTCGCGCGAGTCCTCGCGGGAGGGGGGGGGGTCGCAGGAGGGGTGACGGCTCGGGAATAATACAAGCGGAGGAGCTGCACACCCTTTGCGCGCAGCCGTCGCCCGCAGATAAATCTCTCCGCCCTCTAATTGGCCTTCCTCCGCTTCTTCGTCTCCCGTCTTCCTCCTCTTTCGATTCGTCCGCGGGCACCGATCCAGCCGTGCAGGACGACGTTCCCTCTCCCTCTCTCTCACTCCCTCGTCTCGTCTTCGTTCCACGAGTTATTAGAATTATTAGAGATTACGGCGGCCGCAAAATGCCCCGTTATCCTATTGAAGGACTCGATTAGTGCGCGACTTTATGGAACGTGTGTTTTAAGCTATGGACGATCGGCGCGTTTTATGCTTCAGGATGGAGGGTAATTGTTTAAGTGCGGGGTAGTGATCTGCGGTCGAGGAATGGTCAGTGGGCTTGAAGGATGATGTACGGGGGTGGTAGAATGTGCTGCGAGCTGAATGAATTAGGAGGGGAGGGAGGAGATGCGTTATTAATTAGTGAAATTACTTTTTTCGAGCCATTGACTTTGCCTTAATTACGCTAAAAGAGAATTTCAGGAAGATATTCCTGCTTTATTCATTGGCTACATAAATAATTCATAATTCCGCCTTATTTATGCACGTATTTTAGTATGCTCCCGTAAAGTGGAGTTGTTTTCATCGAGATTAACTTTCGTATTATACATCATAGACAACTTTACATATGTTTAACTCTTACAAATATATATATATATATATTTTTTTAATAAACGTTTTTTATACATTAAATAATTTATGGCAGGTGTAACTGATCTAGAATACATTCTCAGACCTTCGAATAACTAAAACAAAGATTAAACTGTCCTTGAAAGGAAAGTAATATGCCTAAAATGTAAAGTGCACCATTCAAAGCCGTGACTAAGGATTTTTCAAAACACACGCGCGCTCTCGTTCCCCAAAGGAAACGACAAAAGAATGACGTTACACGTCCTTGCACGCGTCTTATCTACTTGCGCAAAAGTTCCAGGTAGAGAACGTGCGAAGCTCGGGCACCTTGACTCCCGACACAGGGAGCGAATACCTGTTCCGGACACCTTACCTGCGCCGGCGACAATGAAGAGAAGTAGAGCAAACGTGATACGCCTCCGAATGCTTTCCTTCTCTCTCTCTCCGTCCGGTCTCTCTCTCTCTCTCTCGGCACTTTCTTCTTTCGCCGCAAAAAATTTCTTTCCCTCCCCGAAAAGCCACAGCGCGGCCTCTCTCCTGAAAAAAGAAAAAAAATCCTTGAGCCCCGAAATGTATGCGAGGGCAAGTGGCAAGAAGACAATCGCTGCCCGCGGGAGTAGTGACCTAACGGAACGAGCTCCATTCCTCGCTGTTTGCGGAAACGTCGCCCCGACCTCTCCGTCACGGTGCGGCCGTCGAGAACTTTTATCTGCGGCCACTCGCCCAGTAAAAAAGGCCAACGGGACTTTATTGTGGACCGACCGGCGGCAGCGCCGACGATCCTCTTGATTTTTCGAACTAGGTGTGGAACGAATGCGAGCGTCGATGCCCGTAAATCAAGGGACGAGCGACGCTTGGCCTTTTTTTTCCGGGACACGGCGCGCTTTTTTGCATTTGACTCGTTGTCTTGCCGAGGATACAGGGCCCTCTCGGCCTTGACGTTCTTTCTCGGAGGACCTTTTTTCGAGCTGAAAATTCGAGCCCTGACGAGTTTGCTCTGGAAATACGTTTTTTTAGCTTTTTGAATTCGAGGGTATAAGGCCATCTGCAAAAAATTAGGAAACTGCTTTTCTTTAATAGAGAAAGTATGTTTGTAAAAATTTGTATACACTGCAGTAATTCTTTGAAAAGAAGCGAGATATTTCGTAAAATACTGCATTTTTAGTATAAAGTCTAAAAGATTTGATGCATGTTTATGTAATCAAAACATAAAATCGAATTTATAAATTTATTTAAAAAAAAATTAAACAAACTATTTTCAAACCAATGCACTGTCAAGCAACTAATTTGCATTATTTCGCAGCACGTCATTGACTCCCTTCACTACAGGTGTTCATTTCGCAGGCCCTAAAACGAGACAAAAGAGAGCAATAAACCTCTTATTGCACGAGCCTAACTAAATAGACCCTACGCAGTCAGCCCAGCCGCCATACTCAATTTTTGTCTCTCCTGCCTCCCTCTCTCTCTCTCTCTCTCTTTCATTCTTCAGCCTATTTATCTTCGGCATTCGCCGTAAATAAGTCAGAGTAACGCGATACTCTTCGTGCCACTTCTCCGGGCGCGAGGGTGAAAAAGAAATGGAGTCTCGAGCGCAGTTCATCCGGCAGCACAGCGCCCGGCGCGACTCCTCGCCGCGCCCAGGAAGGAGACGAGGCGCGAAACAAAAGGCGCAATAATTGTAGTAAGCCCTTCGGGGGCTCAGCGGCAGCTCCGCCGCTCGGAGAGACGGAGAGGCCCGGGGAGTGAGTTAATAATGACTCGCGAAAGAAGCACCGAGTTAATTTGTAATCGCTCCGCTCTGCCTTTTGGCTCCTGGGCGAGAGAGAGGGCCCGCGCTTTTTGCGAGGGCACTCGCTTTAAGGGCTTTTCACTGCCCTTTCTAAGTCCGCAGTAGGAATGCTCGTTTAATTTAGCAATTGTTTTATTGCAGTTTTTTTTTTCACTTTGAAAGGCGGATGCCAACGAATGGCCCATTTGTCACCACGAAAACTCGGAGATAGCAGAAAGATTTTTTATATTTATTTATTCGCGTATCCATAAACCTCGAACGTTATTTTTTACTTTGCAAACTTGATCATTGAAATCGAACCTTTATGACCATTTAATAACGTTACAGATCGTTATTCTACAAATTTTCCTTACAAATCATGAATGACCCTTTCGCCGCAGCGAAATTTCCATCGACCATTCGAGCCATAGAGCCGACCTAGTATAGAAGTTAAGCGTAGAAAGGGCAGAATTCCTCCGCCCAGTAAAGAGTGAAGAGAGAGAGAGAGGGAGCGGGGAGAGCGAAGAAAGGGTGTGGGCGGTCGAAAGTATAAGCCAGGGAAACCATGATGGTTATGCAGATCGGCCGCTGAAAAGGCTGGTGCGGCGGCTGACAGCGGCATAATAACTCGCCCGGCGGCGGCGGCGGCGCACGCTTACTGAAATAACGCCAAAATAAAGCATAACCCTTCTTCCGCGGGGCCGCCTGCGGCCTCAACTAGGATCCCCGCCGGCGCTCCGCTCGGCTCCTCGTCCTCGGAAAATAGGAGGAGAAAAAATTTGCTTACAATGAAAATGGCATCTGAATTTCAAATATGGCTTTCTGAATTAATTCGGCCGTGCGAACGAAAAAAGAGGAGGCCCGCGGAGCGCGAGATATAGAGCCGATCGATCGGCTCTGGCTCTGTATTGAGAGGATGCTGATGTGCGGGTTTTAGAGAAAACGTTTTTTTAGGAAAAGTTGAGTCGTCGCCAGGAAGCACTTTGGGTGGGCTAGATTTTAGCTGAGATTTTCTTGGTTTTGCTAAATTTTATAATTATTTTTTATTCAAAGTTTGTTCGTAAAATATAAATTACACACTGTATTACAATTTTTGAATCTTTTGTAATTCAGTTGAAACAGCAGAGGAAGCTGTTGAACAATCTGCGGAGGACGTGAAACGTGAACGTGCATGGGGACTTAATTCAAGCAATGGATTATTTTAAATCAAAAGCTGTAAAAAAGGTAAAGACTCTTTTACGGAACTTGAGCTTTCATAATAATAGAGATATGAGGACTGCTCGTATACACCACATTATGAACTACTCTAATAGTCACCGGTTGCTAGTTTTGGCATGAGAGGTGCAAAAGGTTAGGATGCGCCACCAAGCGCCAGTTGTGAAAAATAACATTTTAATGTAACAATAGTTCTATCGTATAATAATAAGCAACAGAAATAAGCGAGGACAACACGTCTTTGTCTTCGAATTTGTCTTGAACCTCGAAACTAGTCGCGACTTAGTCTTTCTTCATAATCGAGTTTCTTAATAATGGCTAATAAAGACGAGTGTATTCGAAAAGATATCAAAGAAACTATTAGATCCCTGAGGCAACGGTTAGATCAATTTGAAGAAAATATAAGATTAGCTACCGAGAATATCAGAAAAATTTTAGAAACATCCAGTAGCAGTGACGAAGGGTCAAGTCTGGAACCTACCTTCTAAGCAAAAACCTATTGGATCATCCAAAACAATTACAACATACTTTCATAATAATAGCATTAAAATCCTCGAATGTTTGAAATTAAAAAACAAAAAATTTCGCATCTACGAAAAAAAAATTACATATCACTCTGCACTTTAGTAGCAATCGATTCTTCACTCGAGGAGGCAGTTCGCTGCATGACGTATCTACGCGCGAGGCTCTCGCCTCTGCCAGCCAGCTCTTTTCTCCTCTCTCTCGACAGGCAGAAAAAAAGCTGGCTGCGGGGTTATGGCGAGCGTTCCTCCGGCATCTTGCCAGGCTCTCGGTGGGCGGAGGGAGAGAAGGAAAATTTTCCGTCGGCCGAATCTTCCTCGACGACCGGAAGAGAGGACTCTCTGTGTACTGCGCCGCTTCCTGAGGCTACATGCGCGCGAGGCCGTGATGGATCGCGACGTCGGCCATTTGAGCTGCGAAAGAAAAGAGGAAGCGAGTCGGAGGAAACATGACTACGCGCCTTGTAGCTAGACGTGAAAAGAAGCTGACGCAGGGGGTGAGAAGTGTACAGTGCTACATAAAAGTATCGACTGACTCGATGAGGGTGAGCTTCGGCGTGTAGTTTTTTTCTGCAAGAAAAGAGCATTGAAAAGCAAGTAGCTCTGCAGTATCTTTATGTCTTTTTTTTTTATTTCCCGATGCAAGGGTTTTTACGGGGTATTTTTTTTTTTTTTTTTAGAGAAAGGTTTTTGCTATCGAAAAGTTTGAAAAAGGTGTAAAAGTTGTTTACGCCCGCATAAATGCAAGATTCATAGGTTCGCAGTATACATTAGCAAGCCCGTCCAGTATCGACTGGACTTTTCGACAGAGTACCGGGAGCCGCGATGGTCGATCGCCGTATACGTCTAGGAAAATAAGGGGTTGCTCGGCGCCGCCTCTCTGGCCGTGCTTGGCTTGCAAAGCAACTTCCGTCGCGCTGCGCGTTCAGGGCCGCCCCCCGCGCGTTTTTCCGCGCGCTCGATCGACTGCGGACTGCTACTCCGCTGTACAGCCGAAAAACTCCGCCGATGTAGCGATTCCGTCGAGACGTCGGGGGCCAGTCTCGCTCGGCGTTCACGAGCCATTCACGAGAGGCGCGGGCCGGGGCAGAGAGAGCTCGAGGAAGGAGCGAAAAGCGCGCGCGCGCGCGCGCGGGGCGTCCATAATATATCGTCCCCCGGCCTTATCTGCCGCGCGAGCTCGCTGCTGTTTACTGGCCGATAGACTCGGCAGATAGCGCGGACCCTGCATCACGAGAGCCAGCCGGGGGATTGCGGCCAGATCGGGCCAGTCACTTACTTTTATATATCGCCGTTACTTTGCGTCACCCCGCCGCCATTCCCCGCTGCCGCCGCGGACGAGAGAGAGAGAGAGAGAGACTAGTTGGTCAGCGATACAACCAAGCGGAAAAGCCCCGCGTGCGTCTGGCTTTAAAGAAAGCTTTACCTGCGTGCGGGTAATGCCGCCTGGTTGCCTGCCTGCCCGCCTGACTGGGAAATGATTTAAAGGCGTGCGTTTCGAGCGAGGAGCTTGTACGTAGGGGTTGGCATTCCAGGCCGCGCGGACGACGTGCGAGCGCGTTTTTCATATATATAAGGCTGTGTGAAACTTGAGTTTTCCAGCGTGAAAGACGGACGCGCCGGATCTTTCACGGAGATTTACGACTTTGATAATGATTAATTTGAAATTCCTCGGGCTCGAAGCGAGCCTTTAATCTTAACCCGAAAATCTACTTTCTTTAGAATCGTGCATTAATCTTTATAATTTCACTGAAATATTAGACGCACGAAACGAAGGGTCGAAATCTACGGGATCTTGCCTAGCCGTGAATTTCGAAATTTATATAAATTGTTTTCAGTTTTGTACAAAGTACAATTTTACAATAACAATTAAAATAATTGCTTACTTAAAAAACTTACTTTCTGCCTCGAAATGTTTTACTTCAATCCGACAGCTTTTTCCGCGATCCCCCTTTCGAAGCCTCATCCCGCGGCGAGTCCGAGAAATCGGCTCACCTCTCTACATTCTCCTGTTAAATTTTTTCGATCCGCCGGTACTCTCAAGGGTCGGCGCCGTTCTAAAAGACCATAACACCTCGATACGCCAGGGCGTCGAGCGAGCCTGCCCAGTTAATCCCGCGAAGAGGCGCAAATGAAATAAAGAAGCGCGAACGAGCGCGGCATTTTATTGCGGCACTCTCGCGCGCAACAAAAAGCGCCGAGGCGAGAGTCGGCGCGTGAAGCACGTTTTATCGGCCTCGATACCTGTTGGATTTCCTATATATAGCGAGGCTCTCCGGATTTCGCATTGAGATGCTCGTTTTTTTTTATTTGGACGACGAGAGTCGGCTCTCGATCGTTCATTTCTTTGCACCCTCGCCCGGAGAGGGAGTGACGCGACATAACTCTGCTTTCTTGAAATTTCGTCGCGACGGAGGTGTGCAATTGCTTGCTTTTCCTTCGGCTTTACACGTTCTTGTCGAGTCGAGCTCGGAGTTTGCTTTTATCGCGATTCCGATCCCTGGAGAGGAGATTTCTTGCTCGCGGAAATTATTTTAGAATAATACAAGATCGAGATAAGATATGAGCGTTTGTTTTTAGAACAAAAAATTTAATTTATCGCTGTGAGAACTTGTAATTATAGATAAAATTATAGCAATCAATCTTTTTACAGTTCTTTTATTTTAGTACTTATTTTTCAATAATTGCTAAATAATGTTAAAAGCAAAATGTAAATCTTCAAAAATGCAATTCAAAGGAATAAAAGCAAGTTCATGAAATAATAGCATACATCCATTGAACGAGGATAAATTTAAAATTTCTTAGTAGTACAAACTCACGATCCAAATGCACTTGCAATTTTATTTAAACTTACAACTCAGCAAGCTTTCCCAAAGAAAGGCAATAACATATCTCTCGGGTCACTCCCGCAAAAAGCAGCGGCAAACTCTCGCACTCTTCAGCATCGGCGACTCCCACGCAGCTTTGGAAATATTTCGTATCTACTCCGCCGCTTGTACTTGCCATCGGACGGCGGTAAACACAGAAAATGAGACGTCGGCTAGCCTGAAAAAAGTGCAGCCAGCGCACAAGTCCCGCGGCCGGCATCAAAAGATACACACAAACACACACACAACCGTAAGACTGCCTCCTCCTCCCGGAACTTCCGCTTCCTTCCTTACGACGTCAGCGGTTGATTGACGAGGCAACTTTTCGCGTGTATTTGGGTCGGGTTATTCTTTTCTCCTTCCTACTTCCGCGCGCTGCTTTTTGCCCGAAGCCGCGCAAAGAAAATGCGCCCAAGGCGAAGGCGACCTCATGAAATTTTCATGCCGAAGGAAAATCGAATCGAGCGACGCGAGTTGTCAGAAAAGTTTTGCTTCCAAGTATATTGAAGAGGGAGAGTCGAGTTCGGAGACGGCGACCGGACGTCAGGCGGCTTTGTTGCACTTTTTTAGATGGAGGAGGCTGTTGTTGTGTCGCTGCAAATGATCAAAGACGTTGTTTTCAAATAGCTCGATCGACTGCCGGGGCATCGCATCGGACCTGTAACAATCTAAATCGAATAATGTAACTATAGATTTTTTTCACAAAACGTCACTGGAGATTTTAATTTGAAAATTTAAAAGCAGAACAAAGACGATCCAATTACGTAATTTACATATGCAAATTTACGTCAGATTACTAGCGAGTGAACGCAAGAGCGGATAGTCAGCCATTTTACGAGCAGGGAAAAGTGGCAGAACAAGGGAGGATGGCGTAGGAACCGTTTTGTCTCGCTATCTCCCCCCATAAACTTTACTGTTTTGGAGCAGCTGTCGTTACTTTGTACGACGCGGTTGGGTCTTTCTCTCAAAAATGCCGGAGGGGAACAGAAGACTTGAATGAGACGAGGTATTGCTTTATGCCTTGCTTCTCCACCTTTCAAAATTGTCCGTTTTTAAGACTGACGTTAGTCTCACTTTGCCGCGAACGTGACAACGTAGTCAGTTCCTCGCCGAATTCATTTTCGCTCTGTGTTTTATTTAAAATTGTGCGATAAATTTAGTCTACGTTATTCCTAAATTTTCACGAATGCATTTGGATAGAAACTCTGCCGCGACTGTGAATGAAATTTAAAAGTGTAAATAATAAAGTGAAGCGATTTATTGTACCTTAAATTAATTTCAATAAAAATAAAAGGCTAAAAATCTTGTTGCAACTTTTATCGTTGAATAACCTGCAAAATTACCATGAAACGAAAAAAATCTCTGTCAAACCATATTCCAGCCATCCACTCGCAAATCAATAAAACAGCAATCCAAACCTAAACGAGCATTTTCTCAAAATCTCGGCTCCGTCGACATCGGCAACGACGAAGATTAATGAAGGTACAATTTTCTCCAGGATCGGAATTGGCTGTACATCGAAAAAAACTGATTCACGGAGGGTCCGAGAGGAATGATAATATACGCCACATCAGAAATATGCGGAGAGTCGAGCGCGTGCGCGCGAAAGTGCCCCAGCATCTCGGTCGATCCTTCATCGGCCACAAAGCCCCGGCGATAAGGCCTCTCGCTATTGGAATCTCGATAGAGGTCGGGGATCGGATTTGAGCGGCGGTCCTCTCTCTCCGTTCTCGACGCGCATAAGAGCTACGGAAGAAGAAGACGGAGGCGACGAGGCTGCTGCCGAGGAAGCAGCGGCGGTCGCGGGATAAAATGTAGATGGATGAGCCATAGACTTATGGGCCGATCCCCGCGCGTAATATCGCTCTCGCAGCTCGTTCCTCGGGAAAAGGAGCGAGAGAGAGAGAGAGAGAGAGAGAGAGAGTGGCTTCGAGGGGTGCTGTCGACGCCGCGTCCATGATGCATGGCGATCAGCTGCTGATAGCGCGCGCAACGATTTATTAAAGAGGGCATTTACGCAGCCGCGCCTCTGGCCAGCTTTTTTGCCCTCGATGCGTATGTATGAAGCCTGGAAAATTGGCTCCGCCAGAGAGAGAGAGAGAGAGAGAGAGGTCGAGTCATAGCGAGGTCTCTATTTTCTTGAGTATAGCCCTGCTGAGGCTCTCGCGCCACTTATCGGCCTAAATAATAGGCCTGTGACTGATGGCTCGCCCTTTATCTCCGCCTTGGCTCCTCGTGAACTATGGAGATAATCAAACTTTTCGGAATTAACGGGCTCGCGAAAAAGGTTCGCTTTGATATATTTTTCTGGGCAGCGGCGTCTGCAATTATAAGTGCGACTAAAGTGTGTAATTTTGAAAATCTAAGTAGGTTGGCTAATCCGCAGCTTCGACGGTGAAGAATTGCCTAAAATAATAGATAGGGTAATTGAATAATTACCAGATTGTGACAGCTCTTAAGGTCGATAAAGTTAAAAGTTAAAAAATGCACTTTTACCGAATTCGTAAAGCATTTGAAAAAAATGCCTTCTAACGAACGAGGGAGAAGGAGCCAGCCTTTGGGAAAGAGCAATTATCAGAAGTTTCATTCCCGAGAAAGGTGAGCATCGAAGCCAGCGGGATGTGCGCAGCGCTGCGCCAGAGTTGGAAAGTCATTGAAAGAGAGGTTTGTCGGAATGCAGGATGAGTTCCCCGAGCGGAGAGAAAGAGTTAGATGAAACGAACGAATGAAAAAAAGATAGAGACGCTCCGCTAGAGCGAGAGGTGGAACGGGGGATAGCTCATAGGAGAGATATAGGAATAGAGAGAAGGAGCGGAGCGAGAGAGAGAGAGAGGGGCTGCGGCTCGGCGCGCGGGGTGGGGTGGGGGGTAGGGATAGAAGCAGATATATAACCACGGCCATGCGTTACGGGTTCAGCTAAATCCGCCATGATGAATGTGTTGGCGGGAATAAATCCGCAATGCACACCCCCACCCTTTCCTCCTGCTCCGCTGAGCTCCGCTACTCTCCTCCCAAAAGCTCTCTCTCTCTCTCTCTCTCTCTCTCTTCCTGCCTCACTGTCTTTTTCAACCCCCGGCGAGCTCTCCAACACCACCGCGGCCGTCTTTTCCTCCTCGTAGGTGCGAGAGGGATGACTGCTGCGAAACTGCAAATGTATTTGCCAAGTGAGCTTCCTCTCGCTTTTACCTACGCTCTTTCGCGCCGTCTCTTTTTCGGGCTGTACGCGCATCCGTGATAAAGTTGTGCCGTTCACGCATGCGCGAACGCGTGCAACGATTTCTCTCTTTCTCTCTCTCTCTCTCTCTCTCTTTCTCCTTTTGCTTTTCTTATATGTATCCTCTCTGTTCCTTCATCTTCTTTCCGCTTTGCGCCGCTTTCGTCATTTTTGTTGCTCCCCTTCGCAGTTGTACAAGCTCGTAGCTTATTTATATCCGAGGCCAGAACAGGTGGACATTCATTAGGATTTATTGAGTAATCATCTTCTAAGTAACCTGGGTATTTGTATTTTTGATAATTTTCTGATTGTTTTATGCTGTCTAGATAGCCAGACTGCATAAATTTCATCTATTTTGTGAAGAAAGCTTGCCAAGTCCTAACAAGGAGAATGAAAATTTTCATGACGAATGGCTCAAATTTACATACACCGAACGAACTACTTAATTTACGAAAATAATTCAGATGGCTCTGCCTCAATTATGAAATTGAGGCGTATATTTAACTCCGGCCCAGACAGCCGCTACACCTAGAAGCCCTTTAAAAATAGCGAAAACTCCCACTTTTAGTCCGTCCAATTGAATCCCGGTGAAAATTAATTTATCGCCAAGTGAATAATTCGTCATTCTTTTGCATATAAATTGTCAAAAGTAATAACCCTAACTCAGAGCCTCCTAAAATTACAGCTTTGACTCGGGACGAGCAAATTACAGGAAGACACTGTTGACAAACACCACGCCAAGGCGTCGCGTCAAAAGACTTTGAAGCTGCGCGCGGCGCGCGACAAAACTCAAAGGATACGAGTTGCGGTTTTTCGCGCGAGGAGAGCTCCGGCCGCGCGCCTCGTCGTCGTCTAAGTTTATCGCACACCGGCCATTTCGCGCTTACGCACTGTATACGGACGAGCCGGAGTAAATCATCTAGGCATGACGGGCCGCGCTGTGCACGCTGCGATACACACCGAGGGGGCAGCTAGCGTGCGCATATATACGCGCGCGGGGAGCGAGCTGCGCGTGCGCGCGAAGTGGTTATAAATTTGCGGCACGTAGAGAGGCGTAAACGGATGATAGTCAACTCGACGTTTAACTTGCCGTGCGATCGCCCGACGCGCTTATCCGAGCTCCCGATCGCCCGAGTAAGTGAGGATTATGCGGGGACGCGCGGTGTGCGCTTTTATTTTTACGCCCGAAGCTAGTTCAGGCACTTGCCCGCGACGGTGACAAATATCTGCAGGTTCTGACGGAAGTTGAACGCTCTCTATAAATATTGCGCCGCTGATGAGATTTCAACGATGGAGATTATTAAATTAATTGAGTTTCGCGGATACATATTGATTATACTGTTACACAAACATGTCCTGCAATAAAAAAGACTTGGAATTTTCTCCAATTAATCGGGCCGCAGCAGTAATTTTTGATCTAATCAGTTGCTTGGTCAAACGGGCCTTTCGGTTCAAAAAAAGGGGCAGCCACCCAGGCTAGATCGGCCTCCCCAACGAAATGACGAATTGGCTCGTAAAGCACCTCGGCCGTAAATCGGCGAGCGCAGGCACTTATCAAGGTGAAAACAGCTAGTCCCCCGCTCTGGTGTGTGCATGCGCGGCATAGGCTTGCGCGCCACTTGTCTCTTACAGCGGCGAAGGTCCGATAGCCGGGGGGGCCCTCGCAAGTCGGCGTCGGCGGCGGCGGCGGAACACGCCGGATAATCCAGGCGGATTATTGCGGTATCACGTGGGTCCACGCTGGCAGGTTGCGAACCTGGCCGGCGCGGCGCGTGTATCGCTGCCGGGGACTCCATGGAAACCCCTTCCTCTCGAGGATCGGCCCCGCCGCGATACCCTAATTCCTAAATCTGTCGCCATAAGTCCTCGTTACAATAAATATCCTACCAGCGTCTGGCTTCCTGTGCGCGCTCTCGGGGCTCTCTCTCTCTCGTTGCGCTCGGCGATGTGTGCGGCAAGTCTGTGTTCCTCTCTCTTTCTCGCCTTCTCTAAAGCTGCAGTTTGGGAGCTTGGACTCGAGCGCGCGCTCTCTCTCTCTCTCTCTGTCTCTGTATCTCCTTTCTCTTTCTCCCGAAGCGAGTACAAGCCCGGTACAGTCCGGCCAACTACTATGAATCTTCATTCAATCGGCCTAATCTCGTCACAGGTGCTCTACCTTGCTTCTTGCTTTTTGCGGACGATCTGGCTATACGGGTTTCGCGTTTCTTCAAATGCTTTTTGTACTTAAAAAATGTTTTAAGAAAATAATTTTTTTTAATACATATAAGTATCAACACATGTGCCTAAAGTTTTTGTAAAGAATTGCTCGATACAACATATACTCTATTATATTAATGAGAGTCAATTTTTGTTTTTTTTCAATTTATTTTAAGACTTTTTCTAAGAATGGTCATTCACGGAATACGAACCGGAAGTGTACCGGAAGTAAACCAGAAGTGCAGTCGAAATTAAATTTTTCCCCCTTTTCTTCAGACTTTTTACGTTTTTTGTTAATTTGTCGGAGATTATATACTGGGATTTCCCAGAACTGGATCAAAAATGTTCCAAAAGTTGATCGGAAGTGAATCGGAAGTGAAATATATACATGAAATTCAAAAGGTGATTTAAAGGTCTAAGCAGATAATATACAATATTATGGATCAGATTATTTAAAAGTATTATTTGTACAAAAAATATAACAAATACAACAAAGTGAGATTAAAACTTTTATGATTAAAATTGTAACAATGAATATAATGTTAAAAAAAATTTACTTTTTTAAAAAAATTTTATTTAAAAAAAAACCGAGCGTTAGCGTGGGAGGAATTACTGCTAGTTATCCGATTAAAAAAATATCCCGAAGTTTCATCGGTTGCTTTGAAACGCAATTTCGTTCGAAATTGAGTTGGGGAAGCCGCGCGATGAAGCCATAAACTCATCAGAAGCATCCTAAATATTCGAGCAACGAAAGGGGCGTGCGCTCGCGTACGGCTCGTTTTCCGAAAATACGTAAAGCTAAGTAATTTTAACACACTCCGCGCTGTCGAGTTATAGCAATATGATTCGGGGGGCCGGGGCGGGGGGAGGGTCGTCGGGCGCGCGGAAAGCGAGAGCGCGCGGTTAGGTTTAAATATGAGCGAGGGGGGGACCGAGGCAAGCGGTGTGGCGCGGCTGTAGGGGCTCGCCGTCGACGAATGACAGGATTCGTAATTTCGCGCGAGCTTATTGCTACCAGTTATTTACCCCTCGGACGGCTCATTTCATATGCCGCTCACACGCCGCACGCGGAGAGACGTGTGCTTTCCTCCCGCCGTTCTTCGCCTTTCACTCCATTCTTCCGCTCGCCGAGAGAGCTTTTGCTCTCTTTTGCTTTCGAAATTTCGTTTTTCCTTTAAAGCTACCTTTAATTAAAGGATCGTATACTCTTTGCTAGTAATATACCTTTGAAACAATTAAGGAATCATTTCGTAGTATAATCTTTCGAAATGATTTGATGTGGTATATAAGCCTTTATAATAAACAGGACGGTGCGAGCAACAGACTCAAGTAAAACTGGCCAGCAATACACGAAACTTAATAAGTAAATAATAAGACAGTCGGGTGATTTACTCGCGGGACACAGATCGCGTGCGCGATCGGTCATCGGCACTGGGTCCGTGTCCCACAGTCCAGCCTGATCACAATGCATTTATATTTATCGCTCATAGGGAATTCTCGCGACGCTCCTGGCGCGTGCTCGCGAATACAACGCGGCCAGGAGTTTGGCACGGGAGAAACGCCGTCGGGGCGGGGGCTGCTAGAGAGAGCGAGAGAGAGAGAGGCGGAAGTGACGCCGGCGCCTCGACGGAGCCGACTCGGGCGCCGGTGCGCTCCGCTGCCTCGTATCGCCCTCTCGCTCGCTCGGCCAGCCAGCGGGGGCACTGTGTCTTCGTTATGTCCTGCCGCTGACTGCTTCTTTCCTATGGCAACTAATATTTTTACTCGTCGCGGAAGGATGAAAGCGAGCCCGTGGAGCGAGGGCGGAGAGAGAGAGCGAGGCACCAGCCAAGGATTGCTTTAAATAAACTTTAGATCTATGCGAAAATTATGGGAAATTACGCGCCGACGCTCGGATTTTTCGCTTTAAAAAGAAAATTTACGGCCGGAATAGCCGTGCTCTCTTGTAATCCTTATACATAGTTAATGCGGGATGCAGATAGTCTGCGGGAATTCCGAATCTAAGAGTGAATTATCAGTTTTTCCAATTTTCTCCGTTCGATTCGAGAGTTTCAAAGCGTTCTGCGTTATCCGAAGAATTTTCTACATTAAAATATATGTTTGAATCAATCATCGCGAAAAGAAATGAATTGATAATTATAATTTGAATTGCATTAAATAAGCATATTTTAGAAAATTTGGTGCTATACGTTGCAGTAACGAATCGCGATCCTGATATATTATAAAGAATGGAATAAATAAACACTATTCTGATTAAAATTCCCAAAGCGCCCATAATAAAGAAAGTATGTCATGTTTATAATTATCCGAAACAATGGAATGCCAAATGATATATTTCAGCTATTCTTAAATGACCGGCCTCCTTTAGATTTAAAAGTCCTCGATAAGCGCTCGACTCGACTGCACGTCCTTGAAGCCGGTCTCACCGGAAGTGCCGAAAACGTAGCCACCACCGAGCGTCTGGCCGATGGCGCCTAAACATATCGGCTCGGAGGCTTTATTAGTATGGATGCCGGTACTTGCACCTCCATCTTTTTCTCGCGACGTGCTGCCGGACGGCGACGCCGTGCGTGCCTACCGATGCGCAATTTTCATTCGCGCGCGCACCCATACATCGGTACTTGTCATCGAACTCCCGCGGGCGCATATTGTCTCGTCCTTCTCTCTCTCTCCCTCTGTCGCCGTGTGTTCTGTCGGCCGCACGGAGTGCGGGGCCGCGTGTCGTTTGTACCGTTTGACGCGCGGAAGATTAACTACGGCCACGCAGCCTCATCCGTCTATCTCGCGGCGTGTAATCGCGTGTACGCGACTAAGTGCATCGCAAGAGTAATCAGCGCCGCGCTGCAAGACTTTGATTAATTGAATGCACGTGCGCCGTGACGTAAGGAGAACGCGCCCGTCAGAGTGCGAGCTATTTTGCAGGTCTCCCTCTTTTGGCTTACTCTTTCGTTTCTTTGAGAGGGTGAGCTGATGGGCTTGAGGAGGTTTCGCGCGCTGCCGTTACGATTATTATATTTGGCGTGGAAGTAAGTCTTGCTTTTCAATTAAATTTGCCTAGCTTACAATTAAACTTTGTATTCTTTTTAATTAATAAAGTTTTTATTGAAATAAATCGTAAAAGTATTAGACCATTGATAATTCAATGTGAGCACATAAAGCCCTGATTAACGCCGTAAATTACCATTCAAAATTCAGTGAAAATAAATAGCATTCACGTAGCTAATGCACCGCATTTCATCTTATTTAAAACTGATCAACTATCAAAATACAAACCCAAACAAAGGTTCCCCATTCGATCCTCTATCTCCAATTACGCGCTGCCCGCGCGCCGCTCGCGGTTATTAACGACTAATTATTTATAATGGGACAATGGCATTTTAATTAATAGTTTAGTTTCATTAATAATGGCATAAATTGGGGGGGCGCTCGCGCCACCGGACCCCTAAATAAAATACAGCCCATAACGCAGTGTGTGTGTGTGCGCGCGCAGTGGCCAGCGCACACCGCGGCCGTCCTAACCCGCACCTCGCGTGAAAAGAGAGGCCAAGATAGAGGCTCGCGCGAAAGAGAGAAAGCCCGATAAACGCCGAAACAAAGAGCAGATATAAAGAGCGAGAGGGGAAGTAGCCGCGCGCGTGCATTACCCGCCGCGGTAATGCGCGCTGCATCGCAAAACAGCTCACCCACGCCGCCCGCCGCCGAGGGAAGGTGGAAGGATCGCCGCCGCCGCCGCCGCCGCCCCGCTACACTACGTCACGTCTGTTATAAACGCGTAAACAGCTTGTCCACTATCAAGTAAATAATGGCGCATTAAGCTTTTTCATTCGGCCCGGCAAAGCGAGAGCGCATATTCGCCCGGACATTATACGTTCCAGCGAGCTGCTCTCCCTGCGCGCACAGTGGTACTCCGAGAGAGCGCTGGCGCCACTCGCGCGCACGCTGCATGCCGAGAATTCGATATTTCGCTACTGGGGGCTTACTTTTTTTTCTTTCACCTTTTTACCTGACTGCATTGTTTAGTGCGAGGCGTGCGAAGGGAATCGATAATGATCAA
Source organism: Ormyrus pomaceus (assembly GCA_900474385.1). Classification (NCBI taxonomy): domain Eukaryota; kingdom Metazoa; phylum Arthropoda; class Insecta; order Hymenoptera; family Ormyridae; genus Ormyrus; species Ormyrus pomaceus. Next base: position 19,679 of record UCOM01001378.1, read on the forward strand.
TTTTTTACTTGATTGATCGTGATTTATTGGAATGCTGCTGGAGAATTTATTGACTTGTTTCGTTTTGAGACGACAAAGAGGGATTGTGATAATTATGCAATGCTTGAGTTAAGAGGCAGTATTTTCTTCTTAAATTACAATATAATGTGATTCTTAAGACTTACAATTAAGTTTTAACTAAAAAGTTTCGTTAACTAAAACGCATTTAAATCATATCTAATCCACGAAAGCAACATTAAAAATTAAAGTATTTTTCCAAAATCAGGCGCTAACCCTGATTTATAAAAACAATTTGCATAAATGAAATTCATTCTCCATCGCGTCTAAATCAGGGGAGGCCCTAAATTCTTTACTTTCTTCTTTATCTTGAAGTCGCGGGCGCTCGGCAGTCTTCGCTTTTTCCGGGCGTGCCTCCCTTCCGTCCTCCTCCGGCCGCCTTAGCTCCTCTGTACGCTGCTTTTTTTTCCCTCGCACCCCTGGCCAGAAGGGATTTTTATCTGCTTAAAGTACAGACGCAAGAATGAAGGAGATAGCGGAAAGCGGAGAAAAGAAATAGAAGCGGCGAATCGCGAGCGAGCGAGAGAGAGAGAGAGAGAGAGAGAGAGAGTGAGTGGGAGGGAGGGAGCAAGCGGGGTTATCTGGGCGCGCTCGCGAGTGCCACATAAATATTAGGCTCCTCGTTAATGCCTCTGTAGCTACTGGCGTTACGTTTCGCAGTAAGTAAATTATGCGATATGAAATTATTAGCGCCATTAAAGAAATTTATACTTTTCGGCTTCTCTCATTCGGCGGAGCTGTGCAGCGCCGGTTGACGATCTTTTTTTTTCTCTCTCTTTTTACTTTATCAGCGCGTGACTCCTTCCGCCTGGCTCGCTTGCCTTTAAAAACGAGGCGGCGCGGTGAGGGATTCGAGGGCTCTAATGCATTTGCAAGAGGCCAATTCCCATCGTTATCCCCTCTCGACTTGCAGTGACGAACGTTCATGGCATTTTGATCGCCGTGCCCATCCCTCGTGCGCCTCCCTCGTGCGACAAGTTTCGCGGGGACGATGGCAACTTTCAATGACGGAGGTTTACCGAAATTGTCCTGCGTACAGGCAAGATGAACAGTTGAAGCTCCACCGGACGAGGGCAATTATAGTTCTCTAGTTAAATAATCCCTTTTGAATTAATTAATATTCGGAGGTGTGCAATTTACTTGGGATAGAATTTATGAGATTGTATTTCATCGCGATATTTTAATTAATTTTTTTAATTAGGTCGCTTAAGGCACTAGTAATATAATACAGTTAATTTGAAATTTATGGAATTAATCTTTCGGATCGATGATTTAATGCATGATTTGTCGTGGAACTTGGAAGAAAATTACATCATAAACTTTTGCGTTATTAGCAAAACGTGTTTTGCAACTTGTTTACGAGGTTTTTATATTTTTCATAGACTATGCTTTAAAAGATGATTCGGAAATCAGAAATTCATAAGAACAGTTTTCAGATGCGATACGAGGATTAAATATTCAATCTAAATACTGAGCTATCAAAATTTTGATAAACGGATCTACTTGTGTCTTCTAACGGAGACATATAAAATAAATGTCTTATACATAAATATTTTTATGTTTCTTAATTTCTCAACACTCAAGATTTTACAGTTTAAAAAAAATAAAAAGGAAACTTGTTGATTTACCATTAAATTTAATCAATACCATACTCATTTAATTTTCTTGAAAAATGCTCTTCGAGAACCGAAGTGCCCCCAGAAAATAAATATTTCGTAAATTTTTTCAATAAAAATTTGAAAGTTTCAATAGTTATTATAATTAAAGCAAACGTTACTTCAAATTCATGTCATCTCAGCCCGGGTGATCCTGCGAACGAGACAAAAAGCTAAACTCCGAGCATATCGGCCGACTTCTAAAATTCACGAGATCTCAATCAGGTCCCTGGTCCCAGTTTCGGAGACTCGTTTTCGCCTTTACCTCGCGAACGAAAAAGACCGGCTCGCGAACTATAAACCGCTGCAGCTTTCCTTTCGTCCTCCGATCTCGGGGTGTACTTTCGCTGTGGTTGCGCAACCGCCTTAAATTTTGAAGCGGACTGTAGGCTACATTCTTGCGCCACGGGCAAATAAAACGCGCCGAGGGAAGACAACATTATTACGGAGTGCAGCTCGTGCCCTGCTTTTTTACGTATGGCCTCTCTCGTGCTGGTCTATTTATACACTCTCTTGCTCTCTCTCTCTCCTCGGGGCTCTCGATGCATGCGCGCACACGATTTCGTGCCGGCCGCCATCGGCGGTCAAAGGCTTTATCCTCTCCTTCGCACCTGTTGGAGAGACGGGCGCACACCTATGCATCAACCTCGAGGACCTTTATAATCGGAACCTAGACGAGGAAAAGTCAGGCCCATAATTTAGACGTATCTTCCTTGTTATCCGGCAGATAAGCGGAGACGCAGAGCTTCCGATAAAAATACAGTTAATGGCGCAAGTTAATGTCTCGGTCAGTTAGAATTTGAATAATTCGGAGCTACGAGCGTGAGAAGTGAGTTATTTGGAAAAGGAAGCTTCCGCCCGACTGGTTTCCCTTAAAATTCCTGTACTTTTTAAGCATAAAACGAACATCCAACAGTCTTCCGCCTTATCTCGCTAAATTCGAAATTGGTGATGTCTTGTTCTCGGGCTCCATAAATCTTGAAAAATCTCGGCTGACAAACGAGGGAAGAATGCGGCTGAAGCCGATGCACGATACGGGGAAAATTGGCGTAATGAATAGGTCGTGGAGCGGATCGCGGGTTTTATCGTTATTAGGCCCTGTGCGCGGCGCAGCTTACATTCACGTCGATCCTAGGCCCGCCTATAACAGCGCTCTTTTACAAAAAGCAATAGGATCGGAGCAGGCCCCCGAAGGAGAATAAGAGAATAAAGTGCCGGGAGGACGCTACAATGGAGTTGGCACGCTCCGCGGTCATAGAATCATGGCTGTCTATTCAATGAGCTCGAAAATGGCCCTCTCCTACAGATATCTCCGACTCTTCCCTCCTCCGCGGCGCGGAGGTGTGTTTTATGAAGCCCTTCCCTCTCCTCCGAGCCACTCAGTATCGTGTCCCTGCATATTTTCCCGATTAGTCTCCGATCCTTTTCCACTTCCTTTTTTCGATCGGCTTGTAGAACAGTCGATTCGGCGCTGCAAAACACTCCTGGAAGGCGATAATTTTGGATTATGAGAGCGTTATTGCTCGAGGTGGAAAAGAAAAAAAAAAGCGGCTGAATACAGATTCGGAATCGAGGATGTGGCGGAACGGGAATTTATCATATGTCGAAAAAAACAGAGAAATCCACTTTAGAGATAGTCACGAGGAGGCGAGGTGTTGGTTTTAAACAGTTGCGTCTCAAAAATGTTTTAAGGAAATAAGCTGAGATTTATAGATGTGGATCTTGAAAAAGAAAAGGCGTTTTTAAGTCTCCGGTAATACGTTTTCAAGGTAGAAAAGTCTCTCGATCAAGTATTTCTAAAAATCCGTTTCTAAATCACGATTAAAATGCGTAATCGCAGGCTGCTCATTCAACGAATCTAATTGAAACTCGCACTGAAGAGTGAGTTCATACATGAGCACGCCGTTTTTTTCGGTTCCATGGGAAAATAATTTTTGGAATAAAGCGTATTCTTGAGATTTCAAACCCCGATTGACGCTTTTGATAAATGACGCGTAATTCATTCGACGACCCTGACACTCGTTATCTCAAAACCATTCCAAAAGCGAATGCGAATTTTAGCGAACGCTTCCTTTGAAAGCAGCTCGCTAACGGATTTTTTTGTTTGGGCCCGAGCTCTGAAAGAAGATGAAGCGCGCGCCGCGGCAGCGCGACTACATTCAGGAGTTTCCAACTAAAGGAGATACTCGCGGTCATAATTTACCGGGCTCGCAAAAGGTGCAGCGTCAGCTACTGAAAATTTGTAAAGTAAAGTCTAGCTCTCTCTCTCTCCTCTTTCCTGCTCCTTCTCCCCGTGCAGCGGATGAAAGCTGATACGAGTCTCGCAGAGGCACGGATGGCGCGCCGTGGAAATAAGGCGCGAAGGTAAGGTCGCGCGGGAGGTCAACGTGTAAGGCGTCAGGAGAGGGAATACACACCGCGAGGAGGCAAGGGGGTGGACCGAGATGGAACGGAACATGGGCGAGAGAGAGAGAGAAGGAAAAGGGCCAAGAGGTTGCCCTCCATGAATCACGACACTAAGGCTGATTTAGAGGCTCAGAAGTCGCTGCTATGGGTACACTAGCCTCCCATAGCCACCCTGTAAACTTGCCCTTGCTATATCGAATATCCTTGTTTTCGCCGGCTTTTTCATTTGTTTGCTAATAATTACCCGCTGATGTAATTGACGATGTGAAAAGATCTCGTTAAATATTAAAACAGTATTACGCTCCTTCTTTATTCGTTTGAAATAATGTGCACAAGCTGTAAATCAGCAGGCTTATTGATCGAAGCGTCATTTTCTAAAAATCAAAATTTAATAAGAAATCTACCTAATTATTTAAATGAGACATCTGAAAAATCTTGTCCATTACTTTAAAGCTCATTTTATAGCAACTATGAATAAAAATTTCGAGTTTTCAGAGAATCAAAAAGTCCGCATTAATACTCCCGTATTTATCAAACTCCAAGAGGTGAAAAGATAGCAATTTTTCACATTTAACAAATTATGCGACCGACTCTCGAGCGCCGAGGTAAATATTTCCCGAATACAAACGCCACAGAATCTTTTGAAATTTAAACTCTCACCGCGCGCAAACTCCTTTGACGCTCCATAAATCACCGTGGCCGCGTTCGGCCCGAAGCGCTCCTAAGGAATAAATAAGGCGCAGTCCTGTAGGCGCGCTCATCTCTAGCCTTGTACCCAGATAAATCCCACGTGCGCACGCATGTATTTCGGCCTATAAGCGGATTCATCGGGGGCCGCCCCCTCCTTCCCCAGCCGCGCGCGGCTACAGGGAAAGCAGAGCGGCACGGCGTCGGCCAGGTCTTTCCCCGCGCGCTCGACGCATCGGAAAGCCGATTGGCGTGTGCGTACAGGCCCGCTTGCCGATACAGATGGGAGAGCTCGGGAGATAGAGGAAGAGAGATGGCGGGCGGAGGGTGTGCAAAAGCGAGAGAGAGAGAGAGAGAGAAGGCGAGCTGCGAGTGAGTGAGTAAGTGCGAGTGGCTCGTCGCTTCTCCATTTCGAGCCTAAGCGCGGCCATTCATCAGGATTTCGGCGCGCAGACGTGCTTTATTACTGCTCGCTCGAAATTGCTATCCTACGACTCCATTCCGGCCGCTGCGTCGCGCGCGCTCGCATATATGTATACGCGCCCCGGCCTTTTCCCTCTCGCTCCCTCGCGGGCTAATGCATCAGAGTGCCTTATGTAAGGTACGGTCACGCGCAACCGGGGCTCCTGATCCAATCCGTTAACCGAGAGTTCAGTCGAAATTCGCTCTCTCTCTCTCTCCCGGGCGCGCGCAGCTCATTCCCGCGCTGCCGGGGTAAGGCTTTAGAGCCTCAGGGTTATCGATATTTATACGATTGCTGAGGGAGATCCCGAGAAGTTTTCGGGGACTCCGGGAAAGGGCTTTTCGCGCGCTTCTCGGGAGATTTCAATCCCGGCCGAATGCAAACAACCTGTTTATTTCTTCCTTTTATTTATGGTTGCATTTGAGAAACTAATGCGAATCTCCGAAGGGTACACGTGTTATTTACCTATTATTATGAGCGTTTAGCTTATAGAAAACTTTAAAACCGTGTATAGATTTTGTGTTTTAAAAGCATTGTTTTCAAGGCTATTAATTACACTTTTTTGCCAACAGTAGTACAATCTCCGAAATTAACGAGCCATAAACGTCCGAGGAGCGGAATAAAAAAAAAAATAACTTTTTAAAATTAGCGAAATGTAATTTCCAGAGCCTGATAATCAGCCCCGACTTATCTAAAAAGCCCCTCCGATCAAACCGCAATTTCTCTCCGGGCCCCTCTCTCCCAACAAGGCACCCCCGTGTCGGCTGACGAAAATCGTTATCAGCAAAGAGCGCGCTCGTTCGTTGCCTCTCTCTCTCTCTCTCTCTCTCTCTCGCAGGCGAAGAAGATAAAGCGCGCGAGAAAAAGGACGAGACACAGAAGTCTCTCTCTCTCTCTCTCTCTCCCTTTGCTTGTGTACATAAAGAATCCGATTTTATAGAGCTCTTCGTCATCGCTCGTCGTCAGGAAAGCGCGAGCGGCAGCCGAGATTCCATCCGGCGATAGGGTCTTCCTCCTCTCTCGCGGAGAAGAGGTGCCGCCGCGCGTATCAGGACTCCGCCATGACTCTCCGGGCTCCGGGAAGCGCGCTCATGCTCCTGCATCATCGGCGCGCGAAAGAATAAGGGGGAGCGAGAAATTACTCTTCCCCCCCGGCCGCCCGCCGTCGCAAGCTCGCTCTCTCTCTCTCTCTCTCTCGGGGTGAGAGAAGAAAAGCGCGCGGGGCGGCGCTTGTATGGAACGTGTCGCTGCATACGTTTAGACGCGGAGCCTTCAGCGGGGACCTCTCCGGGAATGTATATGTATACGGGAGCAGCGCCGGAGGACGCGTAATGCACGCTTAGCAATAGCGGCGCTTCTTCTTCCCGGGGGCTAGGCGCGCGCGCGCGCACTTACGGAGATAGAATTTACCGAGCGCGATGAAAATAGCTTTTCCTATTTTTCCCGGCCCGAGAGAGAGAGAGCTCGTCCTCGGGAAAACTGAGGGCTTTTAACGAGACAGTTATTTTAAAATCTTGAAGAATCCATTGTTTCGCGTTTATGCTTAGCGAGTTATGCGAGAGTGTACGGGTCTCGTTTGTTGCTCGTAAAAAGCTTGCCGAGCTGCCTTGTGTATACGCTCGGCCGTACGTCTTGCAGCGAGATGAATGAGCTTTTTTCCCCCGCGGAATGAGGACGCCGTGTTGTTCTTCACTCGAAAGTGTTCTGTTTCAAATATTCTTGCCCTCGCGCGAGAGCTCCAAAGAAAATCTCATTTTCATCAGTGTAATTTTATGAAAATTCTTGCGCGCGAAAGTGCTGTTTGCCGTTTAAACATAAATGCACACGAATATGTAAATCTGCCTTGTCAACATTAGTAGTTATTTAAAATTCAATAGTCATTTAATTTTAATTAGTTTAATTTATACGTGCTATACGAGCAAACGCAGGGAAGAATGTAAATCCTTATTTGAGCGAACCGTGTATTTTTGTATTTTATTCGAAGCTTATAAATCTAAACGGGAAACCGAAATTACATCGAGCAGCATCTCGAACAATCTCTATCATCCGAAGAAAAAAGCAAGGCAGAGGATAATGGCATCCGTTGCGGTAAATACACATCGAAGCGAAATCGAGCGAAAACTCGCGGTCCCCGCAGCGAGAAGCAGGAATCCTCAGCCGCGCGTCGAGCGAGGGCCGTAAAACTCGCTCGCGTCACGCGGCTCCGGCACCGGGCAACCGAGCGACTCGCCGACTCTCGTGATTCGCGGCAGCGGCACATTAATGCGACAGCCGGCACATTTCGCCAGCGACAATAATAATCTCGTCGCGGAATCGACAAGACAAGCCCCGCGCGAGGAGGCAATGGGCCATGCCAGAAATGCGAAAGACATGCCAAAAAGGGGCTGAAGGATTCAAGGAGAGGACGGAGGAGAGCGCAACCTTCGAGCCAGAGAGAGAGAGAGAGAGAGAGAGAGCCGACACGACGACGGAGATCTGGGTGAAGAATAAGATGGCCAGACGCATATTTCACCCGGGAGCCCCGAGCCGCTCGATCTCCTTTGCCGCGCGAGATTCGCGGACGCGGCATTCTGGCGCTTTATGAGTTATCGCCCGTACCGAGTGTGCTATGCCAAAACGTCGGAATTGTCCGTTTTTGAGAGCGTCTAGGCCCGCCATTCGTGCGAGCGGAATTTTATTACGTATTTCGGATGGCCTACGTTTTTATATTAAAACATATCTTTCTTCGTGATATACGATTCGGGAAAGAGCCGACTTGAATTTCTTTCGAGGGACAAATTTTTTCCAAAAATTTTTCAACTCTTATTCGAGCGAAAATAGTCTTATTCGGTTTAAAATTATACTACGCTGATGTTTAAATAATTTGCAGTAACTCAAAAACGTATAATCAAATTTTTTTAGCGTCCGTTACCCTTTGCAAAAAGTAAATTTAATTGCGCCAAGTTGAGCTTCTTCCTTTTGTTCGTCGGTTTCCCGACGATGCGGCATACTCCGGGCTGCAAGCGATTTAAGCGCTCAACGCAAAGCGCAAGTTACGAGATCCTCGGGAATTAATCTGCAGGATTGCAGCTGGCTCGATATATAGGATATGCCCGATTTCACGATTGAGCGAACAGAGAATAACGCTGCTGAATGCGAAACTTCGCGTAAAATACTGCCTAGATAATAATAGCGTATAGTCGCCGCTAGATTTCAATGTTCGTCTGTTTAACTTAATTATTAAATCAACTTCAAATCGTTAAATGTTTTATTTTTATCTTGAATGAAGCTTTTTATGATTTTATTTTACACTTATTTACATTATCCTAGATATCGATTTCAATGGCAGCTAAAATATTAATAAAACACCAATTTTAATTACAAAAAGTTTATTGAAAGTTGCAGCAAGCGCCTTCTTGCAAGTTGTCTCCGAGTTTAGCTCGTGCACACAAGCAAACAACCACTCCGAGAACTTTGGTGTCTCGCGAGAGGAAGGAAGCTGCAGGAATGTTAATACGAAATCTTATGATTTATCGACGCGGCATCGGCGGAGGGTTCGACTCCTCTTTCTTCCTCCGCGTCACGCAGAATTCTGCAGGTGGCTTTTCGTCTGCACAGCAACATCCCCGCACTTGGACGCCTCCAGGCCGAAAAGTAGTTCCTCGCGCCGCGCAGGCGGAAAAATCTCGCGCTCCATCTTTTCCCCGGCTAGCCCAAGGTGTGTAAGTGCGCGTGTGCGGGGGTTCTCGCGTGGGAGAGCCGCTCTCGCGCAGGGTGAAGGAGAAAGAGGGCGGCATTTTTCTTAGCCGGCTGAGCCGTCGGAGATTTATTCCCGGGTCTCGCAAGACAAATGGCGAGATTGTGTCCAAAATTTTAACAGCGCATTTGGGTGAACACGTAGCTCTCTCTCTCTCCCCTTCTCGGCGAAGATACTCCACCCTTCGTTTCCTCTCTTCCTCTGGCTCTTTGCGCCCGTACGAGTACAGCGTACATCTGTCTCGCTCGAGATGAGAAAACGACGCCGGATAAGAAGTTTTCTAGTTACCACCCCCGGGGCCCCATCCGGCCGCCGCCGCCGCCGCCGCCGCCGCGACGTTTCTTTTTCTCTCCCCTGTATAAGCTCTGACAGAATCGAGCCGTGAAACGAGATTCGAGCCGGGAAAATGGCGGCCCTACAAGTTTATTCCAATTATTGGCCGAGGGAGAGAGAAAGAGAGAGAGCGACTCCCAAAGCAGCCGAACGGCAAGCCAAACAGAAATGCGCAATGAATTTTTTCCAGCTCGACGTCACGGCGACGCAAGGAAAGCGAAAGAGAGAGAGAGAGAAGCAGGAAGCGAGAGACGCCGATGCTCGATCTAACTTTTCCAACTAGCGATCGTTTCAGGTTCCCGAGCAATAATTTATTGCGTTTCTATTTTTCTTCTATCTCTGTCTATTTTTACTCCCTCGTAAAGATCGACGGAAGAGGTTTGTTTTGCTTTTCTCGGGGAAAGTTGCTTTTTCAATTTCGATCTACTTCTAATTCATTAAATCATTCATTTACGTAAACCATAACACGGCAGTAATTTTCGGGCTTCTTTTTTACCCCGGAACTTAAATTTTGACGTTATACTTTGGGAATTTCATAAAGCATGAACGCATTTCATTACGCGAAACTTGTTTCATTTAACAGCGCCAGGCACTTAGACCGTAAATTCACCTTAAAACCTTCATGATGCAAAGTTTAGCAAACAAAATATGCGATTCTCCATAATCATTAAGACTTAAATACTCGAGTCCCACATTATACCAAGACAAACAATGTATTCGCGGCAGATTCCTCCGGAGCGTAATGAAGAAAAAAAGCCCCGATCGGACATTCAACATTGAACGCTCCGTCCGGCGTATCCCCCATCAATAAAGCCCCGGCCCCCCCGTAAATCTTGGGATTTCAACTTTTTTTTTTCACTTCGCCGAGCATCTTCGCGCGTAATAGAGAAATATCCAGTCCCGATGTAACGAATTCACGCTCCCGGCAGGAATGTCGTTATCGCGACCACATGCCGCTCTCCGTGTATGAATAAATTTCGTTAGAAAAAAAAACACGTTATATTATCATTTATATACATATATATGTAGGCACACATCAGCTCTCGGTGCGTGCCCGGCATGCTTAGGTACCAATTTTTCCGAAGGATAAATAATATACACCGAGCCGTCACGCCATCGAGTCACGATGACGACAGTGCACAGAGAGCACGAAAATTAGAAGCCCCCCCTATCTATCTCTCGCACGCAGGGCTTTCGCTTTTTGTGCGGAAAACAAAAGTAAATTGCCCCGCCCGCCGGTTGACCTCTCTCTGACCCTCCCTATGATTCGTGCGGAGGGTGGCGTGACCTAATTACTTTTACACTCACGTACACACCCACACAGAAACACACAGGCTCGCTCTATTTCTCCGTCGTTTCATTATATTTTTTTGCCGCCTTCTTCTCCGCCGCTTCTTCTGCTCCGTGGCTCGATATACGCCGTTCCGTTATATGCGAAACGCCACGCGGCCCGCGAGATTTATGGTATTCCTTGGGCTCGCGCGCGATTCGTCTTTCTCGCGTTTTTGTTGTAGCGTTCGGCGCGTAATTGCGTTTGCTGCTCCCTTATCGGGGGATTATTAGGATGGAAAATTCAGGGATACGGGGGAATTTATTTTCGGCCAGCTCGGCCGAAAGTGCGTGATGCTAATGTTTATTGAAAGTCCGCCGCGAATGAAAATAAAGTGTTTCGTGCATCCGAGATGGCCTGTAAGAGCCCCCGGCCTTAAGCAGGGGATGAAAGTCCAATGACTCCGCCTCGAGGGACCGACGAAGAGCTGAGAGAGGGATGCATGTGTGTGTGTGTGTGTGGGTCTTAATATTCCGGTCCGGAGACAAATGCGAGACAAATGTTTTATTTAACGACGAGCGCCACGGCTTCTCTTGCCGGGAGACGAGCGCGCGTATAATTCTTCGGCGGACCATTAAACTTTCACCATACTTTTTAATAGAGTATTGTGATTGTAAATAAAGTGCTGAATTATTTTATTTGAATTAAACTTTTTTCTTTTAGCTAGCAGGTGAAGCTTATAAGGGAAATGATGATTTTTTAAGTTGAATTTTAATTATAATAGTTCACTTAGTATTGAATTATTGCGCTTTAAAACGAATGTAGAAATTAAGCTTTAAAAAGGCGATGGTAATAACCTATAATTATAGAAATGCTTTATCTTATATTGTATTTTATTAATAACGCTTTACTTTGCCAATCTAATTTCTTTGAAAATAAATTCTAAACTTTAGCGGCAATTATTTAAGACGTAAGCTGATAACACACAGACATCATTCATTATGACTCGAGCATAATTGAAGTTGCGCGGACTTGCAGCCAGGTATATATACAAGTATAGCCGGGAACTGGGCGGCGAGCAGCAACCCTTTTGGCTCTCTGCTTGCGCGACAGCATCCCCTCGTAAGCACTTTCTCTTTTTCTCTCTCCTATATTCTCATTTGTTCGCTGTGTTTTACAACTCGTCTGTCGTTTCGCGACCGCTAAACTCGACGAATGATCAGAGAGTTCTTTTTACGGCCTCGTAAATCATAGCACTTTACGGAACTTGCGCAGTTCGCCGGCATAAATAATCTTCTTTTTCTTTCGAACTAGCCAGTTGATCCGTACTAATTATTTTACATTCGCTTTATAGCTTTCTATTACTGTTTTTCTTGAAAATGCAGAGAGTAAAATTTATTGGAGATATTCTTTTAACTGCACAAGTAAGTTTTCTACAATCTCATTAAAAAGTTATTACAAAATTTTTTTATAAGTAACCCGACGCGCGAGCTTTACAAAAAACTTGAAAAAAATCCCTTGAACCTATAACTCAAGTTTACTTCCGATAAATAAAAAGCTCGCGAAATCAAGCTCCGCCATTAACGAAAAGCATATACGTCTTTGACCGCGCTCAACTATTACCGGCGCATAAATTGAGCATTCTGCAAGCTGGCCGTGTGTATACGAGGTGCGAAACTCGCGTGAAGCGCGGCCGGCTCCCTGTCGAAAATGAGCAGGCGGCCGTTTGCGGCCGGCAGGAATTAACAGTGTGATACGTCCGAAGTTTCTCGCTCGCTCCGCGGTAATGATAAATCTCGCGCTCGCTGTTAAGCGGTTTAGGCTCGCGGGCGCGGTTTAAGCATTCGGATCAGGGCGAGATCTCCCCAATGAATTTTCTCTGGCCCCACCTCCTCCTCCCGTCTTACTTGCGAGAGAAGCTCGACCGCGCTCGGGAAGTTGGCCCAAGTTCGAAGGGTCCTTGGGAGTTTAGAGCGCGGCGAGTTCAGATATGCGGCCGAATGGTTTGACGAGACCAAGTGGCCGGCCGCAGACGAGCCGGCGGTGAGACGCGGCATGCGCTCGCAGCCGGCCAAGTGGGACTCTTCGCTGCTGACCAGCTCAAGTAATGCTGCTCGGTAGTTTAGTGGTTAGGGAAGAAGCAACGTCGAGTGTGGATTTCTTGTTCTGCGTTCTTGGGAAAGCTGGAACAGTGTGAGGAATTGCGCGGTTTGGTAGGGAAACTTTCGGGGGGAAGAAATTGACAAAATTCAGCGTTGAAGGTTAATTAAAGAACTTTGAAATTCTTTTACAGTAATGATTTAAGGTCACACTCAATTTAAAATCATAAATAAATTAATCTAAAATTTCGAATAGCCTCCTGTAGGAACAAAAATTATATTTCTCACAATAGAAACGAAAGTTCGAGCCTGAAATAATTTGAAATCGCAGCCAACAGAGAAAAGCAGAAAATTTATAGTCCGAAGCAGAATCCACCTGCACAAAGGGCTTCTTAATAACATAATACATCTCCAATCGAAAAGCTCCCCTCTCTCCGGCGCACAAAGAGTCCCTCTCTTTCCGATTAAAAAAAAAAAAAAACAGCCCAGCTCAGCGAGAGCGCTGGGGAAAAACCTGAAACCTGCGGTAAAAACGCCTAAAGCGCGCTTCGGGCATTTTGGAATCCCATTGCGGACAAAGAGTAAAATTTGAATATGTATATATATATATATATTCCGGCGGCAATGGCTCCTCGCTCGCACCTCCGCCTCTGGCCCGCTAGAGAACAAGAAAGAAAAAGCGAGAGGCGTGCACATACAGGTACACCAAAGCGAGCCCGAGCGAGAGAGAGAGAGAGAGAGAGAGAGAGAGAAGAAGCAAAGTTCCGTGTGTGAATGTGCAGCGGCGCGCTGCGTTCTGACGCATACGTGGTCATGGACCAGGTATGGCGGCGGCGGCGGCGGCGGCGGCGGTGTTGGTAGCGATAAATCATGGGTTACCACATTGTAGCCCAGTAAATCATCGGACGCGGGGAGAACGCGAGAGCTTCCCAGCGTGAAATGAAACGAATTCATCTCTGTCAAGGCCCCCACTACGTGAGCTTCTCTCTCTCTCTCTCTCTCCTCCCTCACCCCCGTCGGTTCTTTCTCTCCCTCTCTTTCTCCCGCGCTCTCGCGCTATCTCGTCGCGTTTTGGCCCGCGGCTCTCTCTCTCTCTCTCTCTCTCTCTCTCTCTCTCTCTCTTCCTCCTACCGCGAAGCTTTCTATCCTCCGCACGCACTCCACTTTCGCGTGTGAATACAACGCGGACCGGGCTCCACCCTCTAACCCCGACGTACACATCGCGGCTCTCTCCTTACGCACGCACGCCTTCCTTTTCTTCGCGCTTTTTCCACCGGCGGGGCCGCCTCGTATCGATCGACGCTTTGATGAATCGCGTAGGTGGCGCGCGGAGGAAAAGGGGGAGAGAGATGATTCTTTTGGCTGCGCGACTTTTCTCTCTCTCTCTCTTACTCTCCGACAGTGTACCGAGAGCGGAGCATCAAGCCGGGAATTGCGTTAACGAATATTTATGCCGCAAGTTCGAAGGAAATTTTTGTTTAATCGCGGATTTTCAGAGTTACGGCTGACGCGGATGAATTTGTGAGCTATGGCGTGAACTTCATCGAAACTTTATCGGCCGCGAGCCTGTAAACTTGGGCGAAAACTTAGTTTTAAATAATTACTCTGATAGATTGAGCCGAGTTTGTTTTGTCGTAATTACTGCCGCGGATGATTGATGTCGGCTTTCATTCATTATTTCTCGGGTAATATACGAACGCGAGCTGCAAGAGGTAATGAAGGGATTGCAAGCTTATTACTCGTGCGAGCGCGAATGTTTACTTTCGAGGTAAAAGTTGGTATTTTACTTCAGAGCTGATTTGATAAATTAAACTTCTAAATTTTAGAATTTTGAGGTATTGCCCGGTAGTCTTTATGCATCTATCTTTTCGATTGCGAAAGAGATATGATACGCGCCTCCGTTTTTACGAATATGAATTTCAGATTTATGATGTTTAAAATTTATTTATTACCCTAACGGTGATAAAAAGATTCCATGAAAAATAGTACTATCTTTATAACATCGCAAGCATTATTAAGACCTGATATCTACAATAATTACATTTTCAACTTGGGGTACATTTCTTACTTGCGAACCTCACTGCAAGAACCAAACGATCGTTTAAAAAAGCGCGCGTCACGCCGTATTTTTAATTCCTAATAAATCATCCGCCCCAAAAATTGTATACGTTTCGGGCGCGCATACTTATATCCCAGCGTAAACGCTCGCAAAAAGCCAAACGAGTGCAGGAACTTTGAATAAATCAATTTACCGCGCGGGCAATAAAACAGAGAGGTGCCGCAAAAAGCAAACAAGCGCGCGGGCCGCGAAGGAAAAAAAAAGGGGAAGCGTTCTCCGATGGAACAAGTACGCAGAGAGCGGCCCGAATTCGGCAAAGAAGAAAAACCGCAGGAATATGTTCGCCGCGCATATTCGAGAGTCCGTATTAATCCGGACAGGCACGTTATGAAATACGTCGCTGCGACGAGCGTTTATGTGCACCGCGTTCGCGTATACACCCTTGGCGTGTGTATAAAACTTCTCTCGCCTTCCCGTCTTTGTGGTTGAGAGAAAGGAAATGCCACGTCCTCGGATATCCTCGTGTAAAAGACGTAATATTTATCGTAATTCGATATGAAGGTACACCTGAGTGAGTATAGAAGCGAAAATAATGATGGCACACTGTTTCTTTAGTTTTGTAGCGGAAACTGACAGTAAAAAATAACAGCGAGTGCCTTGAAACTTTATTGAATCGCAGAAGTGTTTTATCATATTCTGATATATTAGGTGAATGTGATGAGCATATGCAAAGTCTAAAAATGAATAGTATAATGGTGAAAATTAAAATTTTTAAAGACTTTTTTTCACGGCTCAGGCAATAATGCCAAACTGTTTTTATTTATACTTTTCGAATGAAAATTGCCAAATTTTTGCCAACAACAAATTGTAATTTTACCTTGAATTTATTACGGACCGATGCACCGGCATATCATTAACGAACCTTCAAAATCCGAACTTTCGAGAATAAAAGCCAGAAAACTGCAAACAACGATGTTTATATAACGCACGGACAGTTCATACATTAGATTCGCCTCAAAGATGAAATTTATAGTATAGAATATATGCGTTTTACGTTTTCATCGCATAAATCTGACGGAGCGGGCGTATGTAGCGATAAATTCGGCGACTGAAAATAATGGGGACTCATTTTGTAAATGGCACGAAACTTCAACCCTTGCGCGCGCACACATCTAGACTGCGTATATTTTATGGATGCCGTGACGCATAGCCATCGATATCGCTCCTCTTTCTGCCCCCGAAAAGCGAGCCGAGGAAGAAGAAGAAGAAAGCCCGCGCGGCGTCACAGTCGTCGTCTTCCTCTCCTCTCCCGCGCGATTCCTTATTTTCTTTATCCGCGCTCGCAGCAGCAGCGGCGGCGGTAGCTCGCCTCGCTCGCGAGATATTGGCCCTGCGGCGATAACTCACCGCCGAACCTTCTTCCGCTTTCTCCATTCTATTCCTTTAGCCGAAGCGGGAGCCGGAGGAGGCTCCAATCAGACAACCCTTTCTCGCCCTTTCTCCGAAGCTGCGGGCTATAGAGCTCTCTCTCTCTCTGTGGGGAGGAGGAGGAGGGACTCGATAGAAAACGCTCCTCTTTTCTACCTCGGCGAACGCGATAATTAAATAGGTTTCTTGCTTAATTCTAGTGGAATTATGGCGCTTGTAGCGGGAAGGCAATTTTTTAGCTTGCCGCCTTAATAAATAACAGGATTTGGGAAGATATTTTATTGTGCGTTATGAGAACAGAAGTTGGATTTATTTAAAATAGGATATTAAAGGAGAAGCTTTGGCCACTTTTTTTTTAAAGCAGGTAATTTTTTGTCCACCAGCCGCGGGAGTAAATAAAAAAAAAAAAAAGTGCCGTCTCGCTGCAACAGCTGAAAGAAGTAGTTTTATCAACGAGAGTATTTCTGTGTGCAGACGTTTCCTGTTTACAAAATTAACCCGCTGATTTACGAGCTCGACAGTCGAAAATGCCGTGTGCTGCGTCGCCGCTTTGTTTCACGCATCACAATTCGTAGAAATATTATTCTCTACGAGAGATCCTAAATAAAGATAATGCGACGAATACTTAGCTTTCCAAAGACAAGATAAAACCTTCGCTTTGCGTAGATTTTGCGATAAACGCGCCAAAGGATTGATTATATTTATATATAAAAATAGATATTGGAACGATAAATTTTTCGGCAAATTATGCAGGCGAAATAAGCCAGCAGCAGATTTCGAGAGCAAAGCGCTCGGCTTCCCCCCTTTTTTTTTGATAAAAAAAAAGAGCGCTATCCCGCTCCCGCATCCAATGAGAGATAAAATTCGGGGCTTGTCGGGCGGTGTATTTCGATGCCGTCGGCCGGAAGATTGCTGCGCGCGCGAGCGCTTTTCACGGTGGCGAGTCGTAAGTCGAGCCTGAATGACGGAATTCACGTCGGTGGCTACGGGGCGAGAGAGAGAGAGAGAGAGCCGCTGGTGGTGGTAGCCGGGGCTCCGGCACTGTGAATGGAGCTGGCGGAAGGCCTTCGGAAATTAAACGTCCCGGCTATGTTCTTTTTTTCGCGCGGCCCGTAATGTACGAGCGGCCGACAAGCCAGCGAGGCAGCGGCAGTCCTGCACAGGACCCGCACTATTACTCTCTCGCTCTTATTTTCTCTCTCTCTTTCTCTCTCTCTCTCTCTCTCCTGCGCTTTCTGGCTACGCGCGCGGTTCCCTCTTTCTCTTATTCAGCTTTTCTCCCTTTTCTTCGCCCCGGACTCGAGCGAACTTTTAACATTGAATAACATTGAAAGGAGCTCAACTGGAATGCTTCTGTAGTCATTAAAATTAAGAAATTTTAGCTTTCGGTTGGTTAATTGATTATTCCGAACGTTGGAAATAAAGTGGTTTTAGTTTTAAAAAAATGAATTTATATGACTAGGAAAACTGATTATTTAATCAAGATGAGAATGAATAAATAATTGTTCTTTTTAATTATAAAGAATAAGAAAAATAGTGAAAACTTACATATTGTCGGTGTACCTTAAAAATTTTAATTCTAAAGTAAAACTGTCGATCGTTTAGTATTTCAAATTTGTTTTTTAAGAATAACGATGTTTTAAGAGAAAATGCAAAATGAATTTTAAGTTAAAGTTTTATTAGATGTTCTCTCTTGTGCTGCCAGGCACAGACTAACTAGCCGACAAAACTCTAAGAGGTCCTAAGTCCTTTTCTTCTAGTCTTATCGTTATTTTGAGTTCTTGTATTTGTGCGTAAGACTGAGCATGTGAATACGGATTGCTTACATTGGACCTTTTTTAAAAACTATGACGTTATAAAAGACTTTCTATGCAACCTTAGTATATTATTTCTCATTGTCAGTACTCTCTATAGGAAATATTAATTTTTGCTTATACATCAATAGATGTAATTTTAAAATTCTCCTACATTATTTTTGTAGTCTATTTTTATTATAAATGAAATACTAAATTTAAAACAGCAACGAAAGCCATTGCTCAGCTTCCTCGACTGAGAAAATTATTCGAATGTTTTTCTATGTACACACTCGGTGTTAACTGCTTATTCCTCGCAAAAAAATAATCCGCCTTTTAAAGGCAAGGAGCGTTAATTAATTGTCAAAGCATTTAATCCCCTCACAAAATCAATAAAATAACTGCGAAGAATGCAGGTAGCGAGTAGCGCGATAATCTCACGCAGAAGCTATGAGCGTTGTGCGTACACCAGCCTGCCGGAGATATAAAGTTCACAGTGCGGCGCAATCGATTGGCCGCGGCCATTTATAGAATTACGCGGCAAATCGCAATCGAAGCCGGGCTCTTGCCTATATGGGAAATTCTGCAAACACGGTAGGTATGTGCGCGCGGCTTATTTCTCCGCGCGCACCGGAGAGAAAGAAGGATCGCGCACACTCTTTTCGTACTTCCTAATGCTCGAGCTTGTAGTTCATTTTTCAAGCGGTTCGCATTCCTCGCAAACCTTGATCCGGTTCAACTCCGCAGGATTGAGATTCTCTTTTTCATACTGGAATTTCCGACGAGGGATGCAGTTGTTTTGCTAAGACTCTTATGGGAGAGAGAAGTATTTGGGTGGGTTAAAGAGAATTATTTGCTGACTGGGCTTAATATATTGTTTTTGAATAAAGTATTAAACTTGAACAATATTCAAAGCTTCCATCTAAAATTTTAAAGGAATAAGAAAAATAGAAGTGTATCAAACTGTTTTTTTTTTTAAGTAAACTTATTTGATTTAAAATTTTACATTCACAATATCCAAAAATAAACTTACTTAACCCATTTTATAAGCGCACACACCGCATATCAATCTCCGCCTTAAAAAAAGGAGCTCGCGAGCAATAGCGAAAAAAGCTAAGTGAATCGGACGGGTAAACCGGCTGTTTAGCTATCGTTTCCGCGAGATATTACGAAGATTGGGGTCTTTATAGCCCCGCGGCGGCGTGGTGCGAAGACTCCTTCACACGTATACATGTATACATACGAAGCAGCGCCGTACGGAGCGTGGAGTCGCGTGCATGTAGGCTCGAGCACCTGTTGGCGCTCGCGATTATGACCGCAATAACATTCCGTCAAACTGCGAATGCGCCCCGGGATCTCGGCGACTAACCAAGCTGCTACTGCCGCTCTCGCCCCCCGTGCCCCCCCTCTCCTCTCCTCGTGCCTCCGCACGTATATTCGTATACGTATGATACAGAGCGCGGGGGAGACTCCGAGCCGCATCATGGCTCCCGCTCCATTCAGTTAAATCTACTCCTACGACATTTAACTGTGTGCGCGTGTCCAGTTAGGCATGATGGATGATCGCGTCATTAGCTCCGCGGTAATTGTAATGAACTGCTTTGGAGGACGGATTTTTTATTGATCTACAGGACGTTTTCGATGAAGCGGAGAGAAGATTTTTTCGTTTTTTAGACCTTTGTGGAAATAAATTGATTTCTTTTACGTAGATTTATTTATAATTGTGGCTTTTATTGTATTTGAAATGAAATTGAAAATTAAAAAATAGAAAAGTTTTTGTAAAACTAATATTTAAATAACTTCCTTTAATTTACTTTCCTACATTTATTAATTATTTACAATTCAAAGGTGCAATCCTTTTTTGAAAGGATTTCTTTTTGAAACAAAAACTTTTTAAAAGAAAAGAAAAAAATGAACGTTCTGTTCGTTCTGTTCCAAGATTCACACGGAAAAGTCTGCAATTAATTATTTCCTATATAAAACATACGACCGCCTCCCCCGCGATACACATACCGAGGCAATTAATCGATTTTCCCGAATTAATTTTATTGTTTTGCAAAAAGGGCGTCGGAGCCCCTAAATTCACGGGCCAGGTCCCGGGCCGGGCGCAAAAACGGATTTGAAAAGGAAACGCAAGTAGCGCGATTCATTGATTTCACGTCGCCGAGATAATTTATCGGGCAATATATCGCGCGCTTGTCGATAGCATTCGTTGCGTCACGCGGTATTATAACGGTATCTTCTGGCTCGCGCACTCGCCGATTTCGCTAGCCGGTCCAAACTCACTCCCTCTCTCTCTCGCTCTCGCTCGTGAACGCACACACCAGCAAGACGCACGGAATCTGCTGTTCAAATTTTTCAGCGCGCCGAATAAATATCGGATGAAATAGTGCGCGCGGAGACTCCATCAGCGACCGCTGGCGCGCCGACGCCCGAGTATTTTCGGCTTTAAATTTGAAGTGAGTTTACCGACGCGCTAGAACGCGCCGCTCGATTTAAATCCCGCCCGAGGCGCGAGGAAGGGGGAGTGAGAGAGAGAGAGAGAGTGGAGACGGGGGTGGAATTGGCCGGCGGTGAAACACAATTTCGTGGCGAGGTTCGAGCCCCGAGCGCGAATCCAATTTAAAGTACTGGGCTTGAGGGAGAAGGAGGACGCGGGGCAGGAGAGTAACGGAGAGGAGGTTAGAGAAATGGGAAAATGAGAGCGAGGGAGAGAGAGAGAGGCCGGAGAGTCTGCGGTGCTGAAATGCACGCCGTCTGCAACGAAAACTTTACCATAAGTGAATTGAATCATTAATTCAATTAGAAAAATGCAGCTTTCTCTTATTGAGAAGTTTTTTCGGGATTAATGCAACTTATCTCTGCGGAGCAATTACATTTGATTGCATTTGTGACGTTAGTAAGGAAAAATGGCTTTCGAAATTGATTTTTAGTTATTATACTCTTTTAATAATTATTATTGAGTGTTGAAGCATTTTCATTGACACATTTATGTGATTTTTGGTTCACTATTTTTAATTGGAGTCAATTTTAAAAACGTTCCCCATCGAATCAGGAAATCACGCGAGAAAAAGAAACACTATTTTTCTTTTAAATTTCTTTATTCATTTTGTTTGTATTTTATATTATAAAGACTAATCAGTGCCGCCTTTAAAGCTTTTGAGGCCCTGGGAAATTGCCCTCGGGGCCCCTGTAAGGAATTTAATTTCCCGAAAAAATGCTAATACTCGGTATTAAACTACTTCCGATTTCTATCAGGGAAGTAAAGTTCGTGTTCTTGTTGACCCCTTGTCTCTTACTTATTACACTAATTATTATAAATGCTAATAGTATTTTGCTAAAATGAATTTTGACTGATTTGCATAGAATGCTAGCAAAGCAGTGCAGAAAAACTTTGATTGAAAGTCATCAAAACATAAATATACAAAACATTTGTAAATTTGTCAATAGTGTAGGCATTTTGTGGTAGGGGCATCGGAGGAAGGTCATAGGGAGTGGGATGAGCCTAGGCGCTTTTGGGTGCCCGTTCGACTGGGTAGCGTAGCGCGGATGAGTGATGTGCGATTCCTTTCGATTCTTTTTTTCAAGAATCAATTATTTCATCGATACTTAAAAGAATCGATTCCCGGCGATTCTGATACCTTTTAAGCTAAGAATCGTTCAAAATTTAAAATTTAAAATTTTAAATGAAATTTAAACAAAGATTTTATAAAACGTCTATTTTTTTTATTTATTTTAAAGTATAATCAGTAAATGTATTAATTAAATAAAAAGTAAATATTAATGAATGAATATTCTGAAAATGAATTATTTTTTTCTTTCATAACAAAGATTTATATTAATAAAAAAGCATATTAAATTTAAGTTTTTAAATATATTTTAATTCTATTTTCATTAAGGTACAATGAATATATTTTTTTAGATTATTTGCAAAAATATCAATTAAATTTGTTTTTTGTTTTAAACTTAATTGTGCGAATAATAACTGAAGCACCAAAAAGTTGTTGAAATAATGCAAGAGAAAAGTAAAATTTGTAAAATAAGTGGAAATTATGTATAAATATTATAGATTTTTATAGTACAATAAACTTAATTCAAATTTATTTTTTAAGTGATTTCTATTACTTTTTTTTAATTTTAGTAATTTTTTAGCGATTCTCCTCGATTCCACGATTCTTTTTAACAAAGATTCGATACTTTTTAGCAGAATCGCACATCACTACAACTGAAGCTCTAAAGAAATGCACACTAACTAGAAAAATATGTAATGGAATGCCGAAAAATGAAGTAAAACCTGGTTTACTGCAAGCCTTTTTTGTTATGGGTAGACTGGGTTTTTATTTTTTCGTTTTTGCAATACGACTGCTTCTCCTATTGACTGCCTGGATTTTCTATAATTTTTGAGCGATATTCGTAATTAGAGATTAATTGATTTTCCGTTAATCATTTTTTTAAAGACAATTCATGATGAATCATTGGAAATATTTTTATCATCCTTTTACACAAACATTTTGCGTTTATCTGCATACAAAGAAGTTTTTACTCATTTTGTTTATTTATCGATTGATAACTAATCTGTCATTAGCATGTAACATTTTTCGCTCCTTTTTACCGAAAAAACATAAAATGTAATTTGAAAGCGTACTTGCCGAGAGAATAGAAATCTTATTTTTTATTCGATTTTAAAATTTTTTATAGTTTTTAAAACAACAACAGATATGTTATAAAAAGTTAAAAATATATTTACTTAAGGGGATCTTACATCAAAAAAAATTTTTGAAAAAAAACATCTAACAAAAAAAATAAATAAAATAAATTTTAATACAAAAATTTCAAATGTAAAGTTTTAAACATAGCACGCGGATCGTGCTTCAGAGTTCAGTCGTGTCGCCACAGTCACCGTAGCTACTTTTTGACAACCGATTGCTTTTAG
>UCOM01001379.1:0-42561 GCA_900474385.1 Ormyrus pomaceus
AATTTTTTAACTATTTTATTCGTATTACATACTAACTATAGAAGGCTATCATTATAAATTATCGTAATAAATTACAATTTTCAAAATTCCGATACAGTTGACCACCGCTGCTGCGTGTGAACGTCCTTAAGCACGTCTCTATTTTATAAAGTAATTTTAGGGTTTGAATGTATCAGATGGATTTGATTTTTTACGGGGGGGCGATATTCACTTTTTTAAAAAAAGAGACAAATTTTTATTTAACTACAACATTTTTTAATGGTTTTCAAATTAACAAAATTATGATGCAGCTTTGTCGTATTGTTTTTTTACTAACCGACGCATTTGAAATAATTTTCCCTTACACTATAATATTACGTCGAAAGACTCAATTTGTATTGCATATATAAATTTTAGGTGAAATTTTCTGAAAAAAAAAAAAACAAATTGTATACCCTTGAAACTCGTATTTTAAATAATCTCCCGAGAAAAATACGAAAAAGATGTAAAATGTATAAGGTGCTTCTAAACTCTACCACTTCCACGGCATAAAAGCCGTCATTTTTTCCACGTCTCATTTTCGATATTGCCGCGTTATCCCGAGATAAGAAACACATCTGATACCCAGAGCGTAGTCCGGATTCGCCACATATCCATCCGCAAAATAGAGGTCGAAATAAACCCTTACAGCCGCGTGTCTCTCCCCATATTACACGAATCCCACTGCAGACCTTACATAATTTATCACTCCTCTCGGCGCGGCGCAAACTTCGGCAACCTTATTCGCTTCGTATGTATACTTTGATAGAAATCTCCTCCCGCAGATCGCGGCAACAATTCATCTTCGCGCGCCTAACGGCGAAACTTTTAAATCCCCAAGCTGCAGAAGAAGCAGCAGCAGCCGGTCATTAACGCACGGCGCTCGCACTTAACAAATTAAAGGAACGCGCAACGAGCGCAAGATTCAATTAAAGTAATTGTTCCGCATCTCGCGCTTGGCCTTGTTTAACCAAGCTTTTGTTCGGCCCTGATTTTCCTTGCGTATATATATATCTCTCTCAGTTAAAAGAGAGAAAAAGAACCATTCGCAAGAGCGACGCTTCCGCAACGTGCGAACGATTTTTCCTCGCTCGGGCACCTAATAACAGTACAACCCGGCCCGACGCATTACGCGAAATTACACGACGCCTTTCCGCCTCTGCCTCATTACAATATCCCCGGGCCGCCTCTCGGAACGAAGAATCAAAAGAGAGCGACGGACGGTGGCGGCGGCGGCGACTTGGCTTTTGAGCTCGTAAAACTCGGCGCCGATTCGAGCTGCACCGTTGCGGATACTACTCTACCTACTCCTCTTCTTTTCTTAGCGCCGCGCGGCAACGGCTTTTCCGCTCGATATCATTTTCATTCGCGCGCGCGAGAGAGAGAGAGAGGGGGGGGGACTTTCCTTTTTACCCTTCCCGGCGGCTGAAGCAAGAAGAACTTTTCACTCTGCGTTTGTCTTTGCTTCAGCGCGGAGAGTAAGGCGCGCTTTGTTTCCCGAAGCGATTTTTCAGCGCGGCCAGACGGCGGTTTAAGGGGCTCTGATTTTTTTTTTTTTTCTTTTTAAAGGACTGCTTTAATCAAGTTCGCTTGGGTAATTTCGTTGGAGTGGACTAAGCGTTTTTTTGGATTTGAATGTTTAACGTGAAATTTTGTTTCGCATAAATCGCGACGACAAAGTTTGTACGATATAATATATTTATGAAGGCCATGAATTTATCCTCTTTTTATATATGCAAAACTTTTGAGATTTATACTTTATTTATAAGCTGAAAACATATTTTCTCGAGATAAATTTAAAAGGACTTTTATCGTTTTTGATTTACGCGTAAAACATGCAAATATTCATTGGTAACTTTTCGAGAACTACTTTAAAGATGTTTTGAAACGAGAGCAAGTCGAAGCCACCACCAAATTGGCTAATAAAAAGAATAAATCAGTATACGTCAAATTAAACAAATCCAGAAGTACTATACCGCCAGGAAATCGTAATTGCAGTACAAAGTTCTGATTAAATGTATATCTCGTCCTCCCGATAAGTTCAATTGTCGAAGGCGGACTTTAAATTAGCATTTGATCGTTCAAATTCCATTGAGTGTAAATTGCAGTGGTAGATTTTAGATCGCCTTATAAACTATTCATTAATTCTTGAGTCGAGTTGATATTAAAGCGTCGCGAATGACGAGTAATCATTTCCAAGAATTGCAGAATATAAGTAATTCATACATGCAGCTGGAAGCCCTTTTCAAACGTCACGTTTCTGAGGATCCGAGACGAGCTCAGATCGATAGGCAGCTTTATCAAATTTTAAAAACTAACATTATTTAAACGTGAATCATTCATTTTCCCTGAATAAAATGTTGCTACTCAAAATTTCGTTGAAATTAATATTATAGTATCAATTAAAAGTAGAATTTGCAATATACTCTATATAATTTTGAATTGAAAGCTTGTTACATTATTAATACTGAATACTCCGCAACGAGCCGATAAAATGTTCGAAACAAATACGAATCGAGCATATTTCCTCCCACACTATACACTCTCCAACAGCTTTCCTCCGCCAAGAATTTCATTGACACCCGCCAGCCGGTAAACCATTCATTCCTCCAAGCTTGACTCCCCTGCACATCCATCACCGACAGCTCCGATAAAAGCCGGCCGCTCCGATCTCTAATCCCGAGGTGTGTGTGTGTGTGTATGTGCTTTTGTTGAAAAACGGCTTCGTGTTTCAGAGCCAGGCGATGCGCGTGGTGAGGACGGTGGGTCAGGCGTTCGAGGTGTGCCATAAACTGAGCCTGAACAATCCGCCCGCCTCGGGCGACGATCATCAGCAGAAGGACCGCGTCAGCGGCGACGGGGAGAACCATCGCCGGGACCCCGGCGACGATTACAGCGACGACTTTGCCTGCCTCCAGCCGCAGCCCTCGCCTTCCTCCGTCCACAAAGGTCAGTGCGGGGAAAGCGCCGATTACGCCGCGCTACGGGGATTCCGGGTCAAGCGGCGTTTGCGATCTTTACACGGGCCGCCTTTTATTTTTTCGAGAGCTTGGATTATTGAGATTCGCGGGAAACAGTTATGATTGCCCGTCGACGAGCGTTTCGACTGGACGGAAACTCGATTGTTTTCGATCGTTCGCGGTGAGCTTGGAGTTTTTTTTTTTTTTGAGGAATTGGGTGCAGTCGCGGACTTTATCCGAGGAAGATTGGAGGGAAATTTGCATCGCGGCCTTGTTTTACTAAGGCTCCAGTTTAAATATTCATTCTATTCGGGATTGGATCGCGTTTACATGTTACTTAAGACTAAATTTATTCTCCAAGTGGAGCGATCAAGATTCCGCGCGACGTGAATCACGAAACTCTAAGCCTCTGAGATGGTAATTAATTAGAGTTGACCATAAAGGACGAAGATTACGTTATTTAGGATACAGATTTTAGAAATTTATTAAACAATTCATCTGATGTATATATTCAATTTTCTTATTAAATTGAAGCTCTTTTAAAGTGACTTTCATAGTGAAATATGAACATTTGAAATTGTTATTTATTGCACAATACTTTTTAAATTCATAGGACATAAATAATTTTAATATTCACGTCGCGAAAACATTTATCACGTGATTAAATTACTTGTACCGGATTGAAACTGAATTTATCTCTGTAAAAATAATTTCCAAAAATATTTAAATACACAAACATAAAAAATATTTTTACTTACCGCCTTAAATTTAAAAACCATTATTTTTCGACTGTTTCAACAAGAAATGTATTCGTAAGATAAACGTTTGATAAATAGCGAACGACGCTGAGAGTTATTTTCGCTGTTTTTTCAAGAGACAGTAGAGGTCATACTGCTATTTTAGCAGGATAGCAAACTGATTTTTCATTGCCTCCTCCTGTATATTCACCGCGAGAAAGCAAGCCACTACATTTTCTACTTTATTGATTATAAAATTTTGAAGGTGTCGTAAACTGCGCGCACCAAAAATTGTATAAAGTATACGAGGAATTCTTCCTTACGCGCACAATGCTTACGAAATTTATTAGACAACTTTTTTTTTTTTATATTTCAAGCGCTCTTCTGGGTCTCGTAAGTACTAAAGTAAATTGACGCGAAAATTTTTGTCGTTTAAAATTTTCTATACAACGACTTAGCGACTATATTTCACTAGTAAAGTTAACTGAATCATCATGAAACTTTCTTTATTTTGGGAAGAAATTCGACATTTTTCAGGAGTGTCATAAGAAGTTCTTTCGATTGCCTGAAACATAATATCTTTAACGCAGCTTCACCATCGCATTCTAAAATTATTATTCTTAAACTTAAACTTTCCGTCATAAAATCAACCCAAAACGTGCCAAAAGTAAGCCACTTTTTTCCGACCTCCTTTGCCCGACATTCCCACGTGATGGAAAGCAACGATAACCTTACAAGAATTCAGCTAAAAACCCATTTCGCTCCCCGCGAGCGGCCATCATCGATCGCGGCCCGCTCATATTCGTGAGGCGGTCCGCAAGGAGCCGCTCGCGCGCGCGAGAGAGAGAGAGAGGGAGATAATTCGGTTTATCGGCGATCCGGCTCATTATCAAGCCCCCCAAAGCAGCCGGCCGAAGCCTGGCACGTACCGGCATTATTCCTGGAAATGCAGTCGACCTCCGAGGTCAGACTTGTGCGCATTTCCCCGCTGGCCGGCACGATCGCGACGTACTTATTCATTATGCAGTCGCGCGGGGACAATATTCGGATGCTGCGCAATTATCTCGCTGGAAAGTGTATACGATAAATGTGTATCGCGGACTTTATAGAAAAGCGCGTCGTATTGTTTTTCTCGTCGCGGAGATCAAGAAGGTGCATCGATGTATGGGAAACGGTGGGCCTTTATGATTTGTGCATGCTCGATCGAACACGGAGAAGGATGGGGAATAATGGACAACTGCGGCGGGGGGGAAATATAAATTTTTTTATTGTGATTTACGCGATTTAATTTCCTGGCCGAGAGACTTTCGTTCCGCTTGGATTATCGCTTTGAAATGTAAGTGGGACTTATGGGCCGAGTGTATTTTGAATATGTTTCGGTTTATCCTTTTACAGCAGATTTATGATAATTGAATTTAACCGTGAAGTATATCTTGCATTCTATATGTTTGTTGGAGCATTGTGCAGTTATATAAGTTAGTATTATGCGTATTATACCGAGAAGTTTAAATCGGTTGAAGTTCGCTAATTCGAAGGATTAAGGTATACAGAAACTGATGTTTACAATTAGTTCAATCCGCTCGCGTCTTGCATTAAAATATTCTCGAAAAATTTGTGAAGGAAAGAAAATTCATGTAAATTTTTACGACACCTTTCCGAGCCGGTTTCGTTCCAAAATCTACACTTATTAAGATCGCAAATAAAGATATACTTTTATCTCGTCCTTTGCCTCATAAAACCCGGCCAAGTATATTACGTTCCGAACAAACAAAGATAGAATCTCGTCATCGGACGGGGCAAAAGCGCCTTATCTTCGCAGCGGAGCCTCGGCTCTCCGCGGTCTCGCATTCTCACACTCCACGGTGTCTAGGAATACTCAAACCGTTCCGACCGAAAAACCGTTTCCCCGCGCCCGCGCGCGCGCCGCGAAAAGGAACGGCACACCGCACCGAGAGAAAACTGGAACTCCGCCGGATCGGAAAAGCGGTCGCGCGGCGCGCGGGGAATCGGCGCATTGAATTGCTGATTTCCCGGCGCGCGCCGCGCGTCAATTTGTCAATATTGTCCTGCGGGACAAAGAAGCGCGCACTTGCCATAAATAATGTAGCAGTTTCGCGGCGAACGCAGGAAGTTACCGATCGTATCGCTGCGTGAGAGAAGGGGGGAGGGGGGTGGGGACACTCTCTCGTGCTCGTGAAAATTTGAATATAATAATAGTCGGTTGTTAGCGCGGCTTTTCCAGATAGGGGTGTCTTATTAGCGGGAAAAAAACCCATTAGGAATTGAAATTTTATGAGGAACTGAGCTTCTGTGAGAAAAGGAGGGGAGTTTTTTTTTCGAAGGATTCGTTAGCGGGGTTTTTTGTTCGCGAACGGTGGTAATAAATCGTTTTTGCGTGCTTGGATTTGAATTATTAAAAGGTTGGAAGTGAAGTTGGAGTTGAATTGATAAAAACAGCCGAGGCTTCGTGCTAATTGAGAATTGTTTACTACGTAAAGGCGAATTATTAGTTAGAGTTATAAGATTCTTGAAAAATTTTAATTTGTAAATTATCTCGCATATATTTTAGAAAAATGTATACTAAATATTACACATTTATTTTCGCAATTGCTGGGGTGAATATTTAATTACCAGGTGAAACCCATGTAATGTTCGCTTTTGTAAAACTGTGTCGTTTGAAGCCAGAAAATCTCGCTTTTCTACGTGGAAGTTACAAACTTCAATATTCTAAGGTCTGAGAATAGTTCTTGAGGTTTTCATTAGAAAACTTTAATATATTCGGAAAATTTGCGGATTAAAAGTTTTACACATAATATATTTTTTAGAGAAGCGGCAAGTAAACTTTCTCACTTTATTAAACTTTTTTTAGTATAATTATACGAAAAATTATTTTGTCCCACCATGAAAATTGTATTAATTTAATTATTTTAAATAAAATATTTTCTGCCATTTTTATTAATTAATTGTACAGATTGAATTGTTTTTTCGTAGCTTTGAAACGTAAAAAAAAATCAGTCAAACAAATAAATGAAAACTTTCTCTTTCGATTTAATTAAAGTTCCTTCATAAAAGTCACATAAAGCAAGCAATTTAACACTTGTAAAATCGTTATTACTTTGGAAAGTTTACTACAAATTACAAAAATTGCGGAACACATAAGTCATCGCTACAATTCTACATTACTGTCAAATCATCTCTAACTTATGTCATAAAATAAATCGTATAATCATTGGCAACAGCATTGAAAGCCTCGATATCAGCCTAATCTACGTACCAACAATTAAACATAGCGAAATTGCCCGATCAAATAAACATATTCGAACTATAAATTAAAACTGAATCCTCCTCTTGCAGACATATCTCTTCTGGGCGACACCGACGACTCGATCCTGGACCAGCCCTGCCTGCTGCGCTCGCACCACCACGAGGTGACGACGACGACGGGTGGCGGCGGCGGCGGCGGCGGCGGCCCGACGACCTGTCCGGCCTCTCCGCTGCGGCAGTCGCCTCTGGTGAGCCTCCTTCTCCATTTTCCCCGGCGGGAAGGAATAAGCAAAAAAAGAAGAAGAAAAAAGTGGCGCGGCCGGCCGACACGCGAGCTTCCGCCGCGCGCGCGCGCGCTCGCAACTCGAGCCTCGCGACCGCGATCGACCGACCGACCGACCGACGAAGCTCTCCCTCTTTTAACGCTATCGAGGATCGCGATGACACTCGTCGCAACATTCTGCGGTTCGGCGCCGGGGCCGAGCTTGCTTCTAAGAATCGCTGACAAAGACGATGCGCGCCTCGGGGATTAGAAGCGCGGCGGCTTTTTGGTGGAGTAGTTTTTTTTTTTTTATAAGGGTTTCGGGTTCGGAATCGTATTATTTTTTGGTTCTAGTCGAGAATTTATCTAATCCAATTGTTGATTCAATTGTCGCAAATTGACCAATCGAAATGTCAGTGCTAATCTATCAAATTTGTAGCAATTTACGAAGCAATTTATAATTAATTAATTTTAATTTAAAATTTATTAGTGTTATTAATTTTGCTAAAGTCGCTAATAATTGTGAATTTACCGGATCGTATTGAAAGACCGTAGAAAATTAAACATATATTGGTTCATTTGCTCTCTTGTTTATAGACTTGCATATCGAACAGCGAACAGTAAATTTCTCAATACTGAATTAATACTTTAAAATAAAACTTTATATAACTTTTCTGCATAAAAACCAATCGAGCGCACAAAAAACGATCGTTGCACCTCGACGTCATTATCATTAAAAATAATAAATCGATTGCACATTTATTCCCATTGTATGCAAACACTTGATTACGCTCAATCAATATCCTACGCCAGCCGATTAAACTTTCATCATCTCCTAAAAGAGCGCACCGACAAAATAAGCACTCGAGCGCGGAAAAAGAAGCTCGTACATAATAATAACCGCATTTCGCGCGTTTCGCAGGGTAACGCCATCCCCGAGCAGCTGATGAACGGCGAGCTGACGGCGCTGAAGCACGAGATCCAGCTGGTGCGCGAGCGACTGGACCAGCAGAGCCAGCAGACGCGCGCGGCGGTCGCTCACGCGAGGCTCCTCCAGGATCAGCTGGCCGCGGAGACCGCCGCGAGGGTCGAGGCTCAGGTAAGGCTGCTCTGTATGTATATACACTCCCGGGGATTACATCCCCTTTCTCTCCGTCGGAGCGAGGCGCTTTCGTGCTTCGATTATCGGGAAGTTTGAAGGATCCGACGGTGGGAGGAAGTTTGAAGCTTCGGCGGGGGGTATTGACGTTTCGGCAGATTCGACGACGGCCCGAGTGCTTCGGGTATTTTAGTTGGCGCGGTATTGAAAGCTTTTGTGTCGGGGAAAAAAGGGTAAACAAGTTCGGATCCTTTTTCGCTTGGAAGTATCGAAGCTCTTGATGCGCGAGATTGCAAGGTTTTGAATATTTATTGTTTCTTTGTTTTCTTGGGCTGCATGAATTTGGATAAATAGGTAATATAAAAAAGTAACGACTATTCGGGAGTAAAAATAAAGCTTCAGACCGTCGTAAGTTAAAGCGGGAAGGAACAAAGGAATGACGTTGATTGCCATTATTAAGTTTTTCTTGCAACGTCGTTTACGATACCTTGGTAGAAATTAATACCTTAATAATGGCCACAAAACTAGTTATTTTTCGTTTTTGCAATATTATCAGGCAAGAAATGGTGAAAAGTGGTCACCTTATAAAATAAAACGGCTGAAATAAACTTCCGAAATATTATTATATTACAGCTGATAATTTTTATACATTACCATATACGCGTAGAAATGCCTCTGAAATCGAATATATTACAATACGTGATCTCATTTTGATCGCCGCTATCCTAACTTATACAAATTTGACCGCGCATTTGCAGTTTGGTAAATTTACTACATTTATTACATTACGTATCTTGTCGCATAGCCACTTTTCCAAATGATCTCCATTTTCCAAACGGAAATCTAATTTTAAGAAGCTAAAGTAAACTTTACCATCAAAAAATAAAACTCGCATCAGCACAAAATTTCCGCGAATCCCAATCAAAATGTCTAATCCCTCCGTACTCGTCAGCTCTAACGTCCGCTTTCCCCTCAGGCCCGAACTCACCAGCTCCTGGTGCAGAACAAGGAGCTGCTGGAGCACATCGCTGCCCTGGTGAGCCACCTGCGCGAGCACGAGCGCATAAGCGGCGTGCCGCTCAGCAGCCAGTCGGTGGGCCAGGTGACGAGCAGCGGCTCCCTCAACAACCAGAACTCGGCCGTGCCGGACATCGCCGCCCTCGGCCAGGTAACCCTCTATCGCATTCCCTGACAAGCACGAGTCGAGCGCTGATCTGCCTCTGCCTGCCTGTCTGCTGCTGCTGCCTTCCGTAGTCTAAGTGAGCGTGTGCGCGCGCGATGTGATGTGTGGCTTTCGTAGAGCTGCGAGGCCAGATTTTCGCACCGATGCCGAGTGCTCGTTCTTATTATAGGATACTTACGTTGAGGACGGTTAAAGCGAACAGTATTAGTTTGAAGGAGGATTGATAATCTGGCGGATTTGAGTGAGAGCATCAGTGCGTAAGTCTCCTGCCGCAAGCAACTGATGCACTGAGATAAATAGTTTATTTATATATACATGCCTAGATGATTCATTAATCCGGTCCTAAACGAACATTTTTTCGTTTCTTTATACTTGTATACGTAATACGATCTATGTTTTTATTATTTAAATAAAAAGTATGGTACTTTGGCAGTTGGTAATTAACGGAGGAGAAAGTTATATATCGCGATCCTCAATCAAAGGACTATATTTTCATTGTCAGCGAGTTTTTCTCGATAGGCTTTGTAAAGTAACTTCGGCACTAAGTTAATTACTGGCGGCCAATAGGCGGCAATGTGCTCTCTGAAATTAAAGAAGTTGCGGCAGTTTATAAATCACTACTTTGTGGCGATAGGACATGAAAGTTCCCCGCGGTATATACGATCGTGCAGAACTTTAATGTTGATTAATTACATTTACGCGGGTATTTTTGAACGGGAAGTAAGATAGAATCAAAATCAGATTACGCAAACATTATAGTATTGATTATGAGTAGGATAGAATTAAAAATCTTTTCAAATTTAAGAAACTCTTTTAATAATTAAATTATTTTACTACAGTTTTTAAGTTGCAGTTACTTTTACAATGCAAACTTTTTGAATAATAGAACACCATATTTTGGTAGTTAGTGAATTCTGACTTAATAGTTTCTGCTTTATCTTTTTATGAAGCAACTTTAAATTTTAGTTGAAGCATGTGTTTTTATTTGTAATGTGAAAATGGTTTGGTGTGTTCAGTTTGACCGAGATTAAAGATATTTGTAGTAAATAGAGCAGAATATAAACTGTTCAATTTAGATTAGGATTGATTTTATTGACTGAGCAAATTTCATTCAAAAACGAATGAAGTTTTTAGAATATGATTAAACTAGCAGTGAAGAAACTGAAACAGTTTCTAGTAATTTCATTGACCAGTAGAAATTCTAAATAATGTATTTTTATTTAGTATGTGATTACTGTATTAAAACTCCATTTACATAGTCTACAGTCAATTGGTCTGTAAAATAAAAAAGAAAAATTAGAAATTTACGTACAACATTTAAGAAGAGTTTTGTTAGTCGGTAAATTTCTACGTAGATAACGGAATAACCGATCAGCTGGGACTTACAAAGGTGCGCAAGTTTAAAGTTGAACGTTTGTACTAGAATACGTTATGAGTTTGAGGAACTACTTTGCATCAATTCGCGTTGAGAGAGAATCGTATCGATATTCACGGATTTTGCATAAAATTTTACAGTGAAATATTGATTACGCAAATTTATGTCGCAAACGGTATTATTTGAACATGAATGGTAGAAACTGAGAACAGCTTTATTCTGACATTAAAAACTTGTAATATTTTGTAATTGTAAATTTTAGTTGCAATTTTTCTTACTTTTATTATTTCATTCAGTATGCATTTGAAAATGTGAAGGAAACTCTTAGTTTTTATCATTTACGGAGGATCATTATCCTTCACAAATATTGGCTTTCGTCCTCACTCTTCATAGTGCTACTTCATTTTCTTGCGATCGCCATAAATTCACTTTG
Organism: Ormyrus pomaceus; assembly: GCA_900474385.1. Taxonomy (NCBI): domain Eukaryota; kingdom Metazoa; phylum Arthropoda; class Insecta; order Hymenoptera; family Ormyridae; genus Ormyrus; species Ormyrus pomaceus. Next base: position 11,332 of record UCOM01001379.1, read on the forward strand.
TACTTTACGTTACATTTAAGCATGTACGCCGATTATCTTTTTTAATGTTTTTAATAAACTTTTTTTTATAGAAACGCTATATTTTTCGCCATTCGCTTATTTTATTTTTCCTTATGTGATCCATTACGACGCCTTTTTACCGCAAAAAATTGTATGTTTACAAAGTGAAGTTCAGTGTTGTAATACAAGTGAATATTATACGTCCATAAATGTTACATCGTGCAGCTTTCTGTACAATTGCACAAATAAGTTAACATTTTTGTCCATTACTGATATTTCGTTTCTTTCAAGCGCGGTTTGAAGTTTGTAAAAAACCGCCATCGAGAAAATAATTGCTAGCAATTATTTGTGTGAATTTAAAAGCCGCTTGAACTGAAAATAACTCTGCGTACTAAAAAGCTGCTGTGACAATATACTGCCTAACAGGTCTTTCCACGAGATTTTGGAGTTTGCGCTACCAACAAGTGTTAGGTAATCAAGTTTGTTTTCTTTTCTACTAAAAATAATAATTGACTCGTTTGAAAATCTTAGTCTTCAATTTATTTTTTCTGAAATAAGAGAAGTTATTTTTAAAAAATTGAAACTAAGTTTTCCAACGATAAATATTAGAGAAGATGATACTAAAATACTTAAAAACTTAGATACATTTTAGATTTTAGTTGAGTATTTAGATAATTAATTAGACTCCTGTGTACATTGGACATATAGTTTTTAGAAAACCGAAATAATATCTTCTTCTCTTACGAATGTAATACTCCATATCACAGCTTTTACACTCAAAGTAGATACAATTATCAGCACTTAGAGTTTTCCACATAGTTAAATAGTTTATACATCATACATTTTCTCATTTACAGCAAAGGTAAATCAGGTATTATTCAAAACCTCATCGCGTATCACAAAATATGCAATTTACTTTACTTAAAAAAATCAAAACTCATTTATTTCATGCCACACCTACCAGCCTACCCTCGCGACCCATTACACCCATCTAAAGCTAAAAATCATAATCATCCATCCAGTACACGTCGATCTGGGAAGCGGCGGCGGCCTCTTGTCCGCACTACTCGCCGCTGGAGTCTTACTACTCGGCGAGCAGTCCGCTGGGATACTCGCGCAACGGATACCTGGAGGACCAGCTGCGCTACCAGGCCCAGATCTGGGAGAACGTCCGAGCCTCCTCCAGTCCGTATCCGCCGCCGTCGCCCATACCGCCGTACAGCCCGCCGCAGCACTACTTCGGACCTGGGTTCTCGCTGCCGCCTAGTGGTAGACCGGTGAGCGAAAGAGATATTACAATTTTTTTGAGTTTATTAAGTAAAAGTAAGAATTTTTATGTGTATTTAAGTAATTCTTTTATTTGTACCTTGCACTGTTGAAAAAAACAAGGATTAATTTTGTTCGTGCAGGGTAAGAAAATATTATGTCTATGATTACTTACTTTTTTGCTTATTATTATAAGACTTAAAAAATCTGAAAGGATGATTTTACTCAATAAGTCGTATAAATTCTTAAGTAACTCTTATCAACATTTTTCTTCGACACAGATAAATATTATTCTTGATAATATTGAACGGGTACGAGTTTTCCTTACTTAAATCCATTTATTTTACTTCTCACCATTATGAATTATTCATAAACTCTGAAAGAGAACGTAGTAGTCGGAAGATAGGGAACATTTTCATATTAGAATTACGATATTTTCGTAGTATATTTTAATAATAATACGAGGCTCGAAAAATAGCTGCCTTTACTTTTTTTAACAATATTATATCAATAACAATACATCGAAAGTCAATTAAATTTATTGTCTTAAAATGATTAGTTTTCTAAAGAAATTAAAATCTTAAAGTTAGCTGCATTACTGATGTAAATAACATGGATATATTACTCATCACAGACAAGTCTTAAATTCAGATTTGCGAGGAAAGAATCTTATTTTTGAATTCAGTATAAAATTGCTATTAAATCTATTAAAAAAAAAAAACACCTTTATTCGTTAAAAGTAAATCTGCATAAATCTGTTTTCAGCGATCAGCCCAACCACCGCCGTCTCCATCGTCAACCCTCCCCCGGCCATCTCGCCTGCAAGCGGCAACCTCTCCAAACACCTACCAGCAGCAGCGATGCTCCACCCCGCGTTCTCGTTCCCTCGAGCGTCCGATGCACAACAACTCGACAGCTCCCTCGTCCGAGCAGCAAGAAACTTCGTTCATCAAGCCGCTGCCCTGCAAAAACTGCAACAACAGCCCTCAGCGCGGCGAAGTTCCTCGAGCGAGATCCTCCTCTCTGTCCCTCCTCAAGAACAACCTCCACGACCTGATGCGGCCGCTCGTCCTCGACCCTCCACCCCCCGGCCGTCACAACAGATCCGAGCAGCTGAGCATAGCCGTGCAGACCGAGCCGCTCTTGAGCCAGGCCCCCAACTGTCCTGTCATTCTGCTGACGGACTCGACGGGGAAGAGGAGCGGAACCGCGGACAGAATGTCGAAGATCGAAGAAACCGAGAGCGGCGAGGAGGGCGACGACGTGGCCGAACTCCCCAGGACGATGCGGCGTAATAGTCAATAGTTAGGGGTTTCTTGGGGTTCATTGGTTTTTTAGAAGCGGGGCTCGATGGGGGAATTGAAATTGGTTTAGGATAAGAATGCGAAATAAAGTATGCCAAAATGTGTGTGCCGATAACGTAGAGATCTTTGTAGATATTTGTGTATAAATAATTAACAAGCTAAAGTACACGTAGTTAGGACGGTGATAAATGCTCGTGAAGAACAAGTAATTTAAAAATCTAATTTTAGTATTTAGTATTTGTAAGAAACGTAATCTCTAATGGATTGAATAATTTCCAAAGCTTGTACTAAAAAATCAATGAACAGTAGTGCTAAGTTGAAGATATGTACGAGTGATAGCTTCTTCATAACTATATATAGACACAAGATTTTGATGAACTTTTAACGTCGTATAATATAATAAGACATACGTGTAAGATGAAAAGCATCAACGGTGATAATAATATAAAGGCCAAATATTAATAGTATAATAGAAGTACAAGCTTATAGTCTTTCAAGTTTTGTACGTTTTTTCGCCTGTATTATTTGAAATATCTGATACTAAATGTTAATTAAGTATGTGTCAAAAGTTTGTATTAATTTACAACTTCTGTGTAGATATAATAATCTTTCATAAGATAAAGCAACTCAGTTCGATGAAGCCGCAACCTAAAGTATTATCGAATTGCCAAATTAACTCCGAAAGCAGAACACTTTTTCGCGACTCACCTCAGTCCTGGACATTATTTTTATAACGTCCTCTCTCCCTCGCGTCTCATAAAATTCTGTAAATACGCCCTTAAAAAATCTTAGCGCCATATAAGAGCAAACCCCAGAAGCGGCCGTACGAGGTCACGCTCTTACCCCTAATAAAAATATAGCCGAGATAATAAAAAAAGCGGGGCATCACGAATGTACTCTAATTAATTCATCCGGTAAAACTGTTTGCTCAGAAGGCTCTCCCCCTCCCATGCAAATGTGTGTCTGAGCCAAGTCCGCGACTGCGGAGGGAATAGGAGTGCCGGATAAAGCCGCGCGCCGTCACGCGCAGCTCGTCCTTTTATCTCCGCTGCTCCTTTTTTCTCCGACAATTAGCGCAAAGTCTTCGCGGCGCGGTTTTCTTCGCTCATTCATTAGTTAGTTAGTTGCGAGAGCTGCGCTGCCGCTGTGCCGAGGCTTTCGCGACCGTCACTTTCTGCCGATGTAGCTTAGAAGGCGGCGTTTTACGAAGAGTGCGACGAGGTTCATTTTGGTTTTTTCTGTTGTTTTCGATTCGATTGACGTAGTGTATACAGTTTGAAATTGCAGTGTTGTTGGAAAATTTTCGGGACTCTGTATTTTATCTTGTGTGAAGTTAAATCCTAGAAATTCGTTGGAAACTCGAAGCTACGTATGTTGCAACTGTAACTTAAATATTTTATTTAATATGAATCAAAATTGCTTTATCGACTTTACTGAAAAATGCATAAGACATTGAAATTTATGTAGTTTTAATTGCTGTACATTTTATAACTCTGTAAGTAAATTGATCAAATCGCGTATAAAAGAGTTAAGCATTTTATAATTTACATGCAATTATTAGTTTGTTCGAAGCTTGTAATCTTTTGATGAATAAAAGGTGTAAATTTACAGTTCATTAAACTAACAAGTCTCCGCAATTATTTCAGAATACGGTACAACGCGCCCTCGTCCCTCATTACTATTTCATTCGATCGAATAGCTGCAGTATTGCAGTTTTAATATTAAAGATCACGTTTTATTTACCGACAAGAAACTAATAAATCATACGTACAAAAACCAGCATGCAACGTCTATGACCTGACCCAATTACTCGTCGCAAAACAAGTCGTAAACCAGACTCTCAGCGGATATTACAAATGGAGGAGAATCAGAATTCATCGTCGGAATCCGCACAGTCGCCCCAAGCGGGTAAACAGTCGACGGAAAATGTCAGTAAAGCCCCGCAGAAGCATCAAGCTCAGGGTATCCTCAGGCTCGACCCCGGCAATCAACCACGTGCCAGTCGGAATACCATCGGAGTTGCGCGGCTGTCGGCCTCGCAGGTAAAGAATGTGTGAAACCAAAGGTTTGCTTTAAAGAGTCTTGTAAACTATAATATTAAATCTACAAAAATTTTATTTTATCTTAAATTCTACAAATTCTTTTTAATAAGATAAAATTCGAACACCTATAGAATATCGTATTAAAGTATAATAATCTAGGAAGATTCACTTCTGTAACGTAATACCTCATAAAACTTGTAAGCAGCATTTATAATTTTCAAGTGCAATTAAAGATGAAAAAAACGTAATTTTATCTTGGAAATTTTTACCTAAAATATCGTTAAGTTAATTCAGCTAATCGCTCAACATTGTTAGCCCTCCATCAGTCAACGTAGCTCAATAAAGCGATCCGCTGTACTTTTCCTTCATCAAGCTCATCAAAATTGTTTGTTTTTTACAAAAAAAGCGTAACATCGTGTTCCAAAAATTCAGTTTAGAAAATTAATTAAAAAAATGTTTGAAACTCTCGAATAACTAGAATTTCAATAAATTCTTTTTACTGCACTTAAGTAAAATGTCCTTCCATTAGTTTTGCAATTACTAATTGTTTTAAGCATAATTACACTGCGACATTTCCCTACGAGATCTCCTAATAATTGCAGCCCACTTGCAAAATGAAAACCAGCAAAAAATTCACTCACACTAAACTAATTACCCCTTTAGCTCCCTCCTGCAATAAGTAACAAAGTGAACGAAATAACTCCTCGCTTGATCGACGAGCATAGCGCAATTACCCCTTTGTCCAGCGACCACAAAGGATTGCGCGCGCCTCGTTCGCCGATAATATTTTTTAATATAAAGATCGCGCCGATTTCGTGACTTCCGACTTTGGGCGTGGCGAGTTATTCATTATCGATGATTTCACGCTTTCGCTAAAAAAAAAAAAAAAAAAAAAGAATCTCCCATTTACGAGTTTCCGTCGACTCGACCCTTTGTTAAAACGTCAACTGATATGATAGATATAATTACGGTTTTGCATTAAATGTAATTACCAAGTGGCTGCGGTATCGTTTAATTTATCGTAATTATTCGGGTTCGCGGGAATCTGAGGGTGTGAAGATATTTTAAGGTGGGTCTCGCCGTTGTTTATGAAAAATGGTTGACGATATTTTTTATCCTTCCTTTCCTTGAAATTTCATTAATAAAACGCTAGACGTGGTTTTTTGTTTTAAATTTAGAATAATTAATGAAAGTGAGCTTTTTTTTACGCGATCTTGCACAAAGTTTATATTAAGTTCGTGTTAGATTTTAGGAAATAAAATCTGCTTAAAATATAAATCAACATTAAAGATACTTAATTCTTTACAAGATTTTGTTCGTCACAAATGCCCTTTACCTTTAATAAAAAAAAAAGTCCGTCCAAATTTCAATACAAAAAATCCAAGCCTTTCACTAATTTTCACTTCGCAATGAATCTCCGCCACATCCGAATCAATCACACTTCTCTCTTTCACCCAAAACTCCATTCCTCCTCGGTCAGTTTCCTCCAGCTCGGTGTGCCTCCATCCCAGCGCCATCTCTAATGATCATCGCACGAGGTCAGAGGGGCGCGTGCACACGACCCATTAACGACGCGGTGATTTCGCCGGTCGCTGGCCTCTCATCCTCCTCCGCTTTTCCGCTGAAATGGCGTGCAACGCCCGATTAGTCTCTGGCAGAAGGGTGCGACTCCGCGTATACGCGAGCATACACCCGCGTAATGTATAATACCCAAGCAAGGGGAGGTCGTGCGAGGCCTGCGCCGAGGAGGAGGACACTTCGTCCGCCGCGATGTATCGGTCCCCCGTGCTTGAAGGGGATTCCCCGGGTTGCGAGGCACGAACGGGCGGCGTGATTTTTTTTTTTTTTTATCGGACCACCGGGGGATGAGCGAGGCTTCTCCGAGGTGGTTTTGTTTTGTGGCGGTGTGGGGATTGTTGGTCGCGGGGGTCGAAGTTAATGGCGGACTATGTCGCGGTTTATTATGATGATGAGCTTTAGGATATAGTCGCTTTTACGATGCGTATTAAATTTTTATTCGTAATTAAAAGAGTATTTCTTTATTCTTATACTAAACGTTTGCATTCGAAACAAATGGATTTAATATACCTTTACTAAAATGTTTGTTCAGGAAGCAAACGAGATCAGTTGAATGCAGAAAGTTTGCACGTCATTTGGGATGAGTTTCCTCTACTGATTATATGGCACATCACACTTACCCTGTATGAGATATCTGCATACTTCCATCGATAAACCAAAGAATACAAGAATCAAGTTCACATAAATTCTCCATCAAGAACTACACACTTACATCCTCTTTAACGAAAATCAATACAAAATCCCTCCGCGCAGAACTAATTCCCGAAAAAAGGAGCATCTTCCACAACCCCCAACCACCCCGTCCAGTCTCTCTCCTTCGCGCAGCTAATAAAAGCCCTGCTTTCTCATCGCTCCGCGGGAAGGAGAAAAAAAAAGGAAAAAAAAAGACAGCCGCCTCGCCACATCGACGAGCCGTCATAACGAGGCGAGAACACGCGTTTTCGTTGTACATACGCGGACGAGCTCGGGGGGGGGGCAAAAAAGGTAAAATCACGCGAGCTCGGCCCTGATTAAAGCATCGGCGCGTGATTTATTATCCGTCGCCGCGCCGCCGCGCGAGAGAGGCATCGATCATTATTTGTGCGAGCGCGAACACACGACGAATCCGATCGGCAATGTTTATATACGAAGAACTGCGCCGCCGACACGTATCGTTATACGCTTTGCTCGCGGCGGCTGGGTGCGCCGACGATACGGAGGAGGAAAAGCGTCGGGGGGCCGCGGAAATTGTAGCCTGCTCGTTGCCTCTGCACCACCTCGGCGTACGAGTACTCGCGGGGTTGACGATTTCCGAGTACCCGCTGGAATTGGCGTGCGGCACCGGGTTTTACGCGGTATTGCGCGCGCGTTGACCCACTCGCGACGTGTGTGAAGGGGTGGGAAAAAAAGAGTGGTTAAAAATCTTTTGATAATTTTTCGGATTTATTAAATAAATTGATGTAATACCTAAATCTTACTTACCATTATAAGCACTTTCTCACGCTGTACTAGGAGAAGACCCCCCTGTTATACGACCGATTGGTTTTTACTATGTGTAAAGAGTGCTGCCGTAAGTCTGGCGCTTTCGTTAGTGGTGCTGAAGAGAATATTATAATTGCTCAATGTGTACAACAGCGTGTTTACAGGGATCAATAAATTGCCTGCACTTGAAAAATTTTCTGCAATTTTTTTTAATGATTCCGATAATTATGTATCATTTCGCTAAAAGTATCGCATAACATGATGCTGCAAAATTAAGAAAAGTATCTTAATGAATGTATTAAATTAGTTTAATAGGTAATTTAAACCAGTTTGCTTATATTTATAATAAAACCATAATTTTTTTTGTTTAATCTAGTTTGTGATTACTTTAAACTTCAACAGTTTAAGTTTAACGTACTAAAATAAGTAAATATCATTTGTTATCTGTAAAAGGAACTTAAAAAAGACTTTTTACACGATGGTTAACGCTAAATAACACGCGAACAATAAAAATATTCATACCTTTTAAAAAAACGAGGTTAAATTACAATAAATTACCCGATTTCCTTTGGGAAATATAGAGAAAGCGGAAAAAAATCTTTAAACATTTTTATTGCACATTACAAGTGTTTCCTGACAAACTGCTAATTTTCTCCGACACTTAAGAAAATTACAAAATACTATTAAACAATTCAGCTGCTCGTTACAACTTTCGACCGCAATAATTTTCAATAAAAATCAATGCAGTTTTCATCAATAAAAAGTGAAAATTCGCTCATCCAAAAGTAGCGCACGAAAGCTCGCGCCGCGCCGTCAAACTCCTATCGACGCATCACGCCAACACGAATCCCTCCCCCCGCGCACAGCTTGGCCCTCTCCCGAAATCGAAAAAGTCTCGAAGCACGCGCGTAAAAAACATCCGCGCGGGCGGGCAAATCGTAATCAGCGCGCGTGAATAATGGCCCTTGGAAGACGGCGCGTATCGTTAGGTGGGTGCGGCGCCGGCCGCGGGTCGGGGAGGGAGACGGGGGGTTCGTTCGCGCGCGAGATTGAACAAGTGGCAGTTAGCCTGTTTGCCCCCGCGCCAGTCGGCCGCGTGCTTTTCCGGAGTTCGAGTTCGCTCGTATCGCGCCCGATGGGCAGGTTCGATTCGCCGAGGAAAGGTGCTCCCGTCCGCGACTTTCGCTGGTGATTCGCGACTGAATCGGGCGGATAGGTGAAATGCAACATGTATGGCATAAAGAAGCTCAGCCGATTGTTGATCTTCCAGCATCATAGGCGGCAGGCTGAAGAAGTGCGTCGTTTGGTTGAGAGTTAATTGTAGATTTTTCATGAAATCGGGGGGTGTGAAAAATGGACCGTACCTTTTCTACACCGAATTTTTCTACACGCCTATGTTTTGTATACCTATATGTATGTATATAGATATACAAAACAAAGGCGTGTAGAAAAATTCGGTGTAGAAAGTATACGGTCTCTGTGAAAAATATTCCAAAATTTAATTAATTTCGTGATTTAGACATTTTTATTTTTCAATTAAATTAAAATTATGATGTAGATTGTGTGAATTTTTAAAATTCGGCTTTACTGTCCCAATCCGCAAGGATTTAATTAATCATTATTATACCGATTATCTTATTTCATTCAAAAATGATTCAAAGTAAAAGTTATTTTTTGTTTTTAAACGACTTGGTAAATACCTTTATAAAAAGGTGATAAAAAAAAATTCGCAGGCAGAGCCGTCGTCCCCGCAGCCGTCGGTCGATCGGCTTTCAGTCACTTTCGCCGTTGCCGAGCGCGACAACAGCGAGACTCAGGAACCAACGTCTCCACCGCCGACCACCAGCTTCGACTTCACACACCACCAGCCGCGCCGACGTGCTTTCGCCCTCGAATCCGGACTCGGCAAATCTTCCGAGATGCAGAGGCTGACCAGCGCAGCTGGTAAGTTCCCTCGAAAGCTTTATAGAAATCCTTCTTTTCGATATAACTTTACGTCGAAAGAGGCTTTTACCGAACGAAACTTGAAATCCAAACGAAAAAAAAAACAAAAGACAGCGAGGACGCGGCCGAGGAGGACGATTACTCAGCCTCCGCCTGTGCGATAATTCAGCGGCGCAACTCGTCCCGTCGCAGCCGACGAAAGCGTCGGCCCTCCTCGCCCTTCAGTCCCGACGCGGAAAGCGCGCTTCGCCGTCGCTCCTCCATTTTCACCACCAGCTCCGGCGAGTAAGTGCCTTTTTTTTTTTATCGAGCAGTTCGATTCGCTGGGCGCTGAATTTATTCTTTAATTCTCACGCGTCGCGTCCCCAGCACGGCGATCTCGATAGACGACGGCGGGGAGGAGCAGATCTTCGAAAATCTTAAGCTGCACAAGGAGGTGCTGAGCGGCGTGAAGCAGCAGCCCTGGCCGCTGCACAAGAAGCTCAAGCTCGTCAGGCAGGCGAAGGCTTACGTGAAGAAGCACGAGGGCGCCCTGCAGGAGAGGCTCGCTCAGAGGCGCAGCACGAGGGACGCCCTCGCTCGCGCGTCCATAATATTTACCAAGGTATAGTTGCAGATTTTTTTTTAGAGGAGCGACAATTTATTTGTCAAATTTATTTTTAAGATTATCTTGTTAATAGACATTATTCGCTTGAACAATAAAAAGTTTTTATTCGTTAGAATTGGCAACACTTCAAACGAGAACTCATCAATTTGAAAACGATTCTCGTACCCTGGGAACGTCGTATAAAACAAATCGAATCCCAGTTCGGCTCAGCTGTCGCCTCGTACTTTATCTTTCTTCGATGGCTCTTCTGGATCAATCTCGTCATCTCGGCGGTGCTCGTTACCTTTGTCGCTATTCCCGAGGTAAGCAAACTATACTTGTAGTATTTTGAAGTGACCCTCTAATTTACGCAATGATAAAATTTGAAGAATCGCAAATAAAATTTTACGCAAAGCTAATTAAAACTTTTAGTTACTGGCGACATTGCAAAACGCAACGATCGCCGGCGAGCGTAAAATCATGCTGCCCGAGGAGCAGAACAAGTCTAATCACCTATTGACTCTCTGGGAGTTCGAGGGCAATCTCAAGTACTCGCCGTTCTTTTACGGCTGGTACGCCAACAAGCACACCTACACCGCTTACAAGCTGCCGCTGGCTTACTTCCTTGCGAATCTCGTCGTTTACACTTACAGTTTCGTGGCGATTCTGCGAAAGTTAGTGGCCAAAACTTATATTTAAAGCTCGATCGAAGGCACACGCGAATAATTGACTCGGCGCGCTTTCCTTTATTCTTGCAGAATGGCAAAGAATTCCCGAATGAGCAAGCTCTCGGAGAAGGAGGACGAGTGCGCTTTCTCTTGGAAGCTCTTCACGGGCTGGGACTTTATGATCGGCAACGCGGAAACCGCCCACAATCGAATAGGCAGCATCGTCCTCGGCCTCAAGGAAGCTCTGCTCGAGGAGTCGGAGAAGCAGCGCGACGAACGCAAGTAAGACGCATATTTTCTTATACAATTTTCGCACGATTTACGCGTCCGGCTTACGCGCGCTTGTTCGTCGATCTTAGCTGGAAGATCATGAGCATACGTGTGTTCGTGAACGTGCTGGTGATCGCCATGCTCGCGGTGTCGGCCTACGCGGTGGTGGAGGTCGTCGAGCGGAGCGAGAACATCAGGGAGGTCGACAATAGCTGGTGGAGGCAGAACGAGATCACCGTCGTCATGACTCTCATCACGTACAGTTTCCCCATTTTTTTCGAGATCCTGGGCATACTCGAGAGCTATCATCCGCGAAAACAGTTGCGCTTGCAGCTTGCTCGGTAAGTTTTTTTTTCTTTTTCTTTTTTTTTTTTCATGCGTCGATTCAATTAGCATAGGCTGTATTATTGATAAACTTTATTCATAATTTACTTCTTTATTATTTATTAGCATTATGGTTCTGAATTTACTCAACATGTATTCTTTGATATACGCCTTGTTCAAGAAGATTAATTCGTCGGTAAGTGAAATATTTTTATGTAGTTATTAAAATTAACAAATGCAACGCTTTCCTTACAATTATTGTCAAATAAATGTTTAGGACGAAAAACTTCAAAGTTTGAAACCAAATGATTCGTCGAGTGAGATGACTTGCTTCGACAGGCTTGTGCCTTGCGAATCGAACGCGTTCTACGCAGCCTCGGCTCTCGCAGCTATGAGTTTAGTTTTAAATTCAAATCTATCCTCATCCTCGAATTCTCAAAAAACGTTAGATCTGTGGCCGGACAATTTGACTGGGTAATCTACATTTTATTTTTGGATTCACTTCCCTTTAAAGCAACGCTGCATAACTTCTCCACATTATCTTACAGGGTAACGGATCTGAACAATTACATACTGCCGTCCAGTGAAGCTCCGAACGTCTCCGAAGAAAATTTTCCTCTGGAAAGCATTGATTCAAACAGCATATTCAGCGATTGGTCTTCGAAGGAGCTCGAAACGACGTATCCCCTATTCTTCGACTCGAACAATTTCAGCTTTCCCAACTTGACCTCCGACAACACTACCGACATGCCTCTCGAGGTCGAGGGCAGCTCTCAGAACACTTTGAAGGCGCACAATTCAGAGGTGGACCTGGACGAGAACGCGATAAACGTCGACGAAAATATAATTAGCTTCGACGAATTCGGCATAAGCAGCAACGCGGACGACGACTATCCCCACGTGAATTACAATGACGTCGGATTCATAGACATCAATAACGTGACGGAAGATTTTTTTCAAGACAACCCGTCGCCGAGTCCGGGAAACGAGGCTGAAAGTACCGAGAGAAGCGTGTCTACGACTAATTTTACGACCGAGAATATCAACGCGAGCTCGACGGGAGCTCTAAGCGATAACAGCAGTTCGATACCGAATTCCTGCACTGGAATGGAAAAGATCCTGCGGTGCTACGAACGAATTTGCGAAAATAAAACTTTCACTTCCGACAATTATTCAGGTACATATAGAATTTCGTTACAATTCATTTTTGAGATGAAAAGTCCTTTTAAACGCATTTTTTTTAGTATCGACAACGTCGCTCGACATAAACACTCGACGTCTGCTTCGCGGTCTCTGTTGGGAGACGATGTTCGGCCAGGAGCTCGCCAAGCTCACGATGATGGATCTCGTGCTGACGATAGTCTCGACCCTGGGCATGGACTTTTTTCGGGCTCTCTTCGTGCGTTACATGAATAGCTGCTGGTGCTGGGATCTGGAGAAGCAGTTTCCTCAATACGGAGATTTCAAGATAGCCGAGAACATTTTGCATCTTGTGAATAATCAAGGTACCTTGAAATGTTTTTTTTATTCGTTAAACAGACGGTGTTTTGTAGAAACTTGGGAATGATCGCAGACGTCTGGAGTGCAAAAAATGATCTTAAGTGACTGTCGAAGAAGGAGAGAATGTTCTGCTGTGGTCGGACGGAGCGCAAACGACAAAGGCTCCTTTATAAAAAATGGATTTTCTTTTTCTAAATCTTTAGGTATGGTGTGGATGGGCATATTTTTCAGTCCTGGTTTAATCGTCCTGAATGCTGCCAAACTTATGATCTTAATGTACTTACGTTCGTGGACTGTACTTACTTGCAACGTACCGCACGAAATCGTCTTCAGAGCTTCGAGGTTTCAGTCTTTCATTCAGAAATTGGCTCTTAAAGTAAATCAGCAGTATTTAATGCATTTATTCTTGTAGGTCCAACAACTTTTACTTGGCTCTGCTGCTAACAATGTTGTTCTTGTGCGTACTGCCGGTAGGATATGCAATCGTTTGGGTCGAACCATCCTGGCACTGCGGTCCTTTTTCGGGATACAAGAGAATTTACTACTTGGCTACTTCCAGCCTTCGAGCTGCTCTTCCAACTTATATACTGAAGTATAAGTTAGTAAAAACGATTATTTGAATTACCTTTATGGAGATGTATGAAATAATCGATGTTTTATTTTTTTAGAGTCTTAGATTACATGGCTTCACCCGGTATCGTGATTCCTCTCATAGTTCTCATGACTTTGATAATCTACTACATGGTCTCGTTAACGAATTCTCTTCGAGAGTCAAATAATGATTTAAAGGTAATCGGACGAAAATTAATATTTCTGTAACTTATTTTCAGATTTACATGTAACGCGCTAAATTAATTTTTAGATTCAGTTAAGGCAAGAACGTACGGAAGAAAGGCGCAAAATGTTTAAAATAGCCGAGAAAAGACTGGAATCCCAAGATACACCATTCGCGAGATGGAAAAAAATTCTGCCACCAACCGGTAAATCAATAGACATTCCATCGATCAAAGGTAGCACCTTTTCTCTCACCAAATAGTAAATCTCCAAAACTGTCTACCACGTCGCTCTTTTGCAGCAGCCCACGATCCAGTCGCCGAAGACAGGGAGCAAAAGCGCTCCGGGGGTTCGGAGAATGGCGAACTCACCGAGGCCGAGCAAGAGTCCCTACCGAACGATCAAGCACCGACACCCCCGCCGCCTTTGCCTCCCGCGAAAAAAGCTCGCAAAGAAGAAGCCAATGGAGCTGCGACGTCGGTCGATAGAAAAAGCGCCTGGAGAGGCGCGAGAACGAAGGAGAGCTCGCCGGACTCTGGCGAGCTGAGCGAAGCGGCGGGAACCTCGGCCATTCCCAGGATACGGATCAGCGACGAAGGCAGCCCGGCCAAGGTGATTTCGCAGCAGCCGACCAGTTCGATGTCTTCGGATCCGACGGAAAGGAGGAAGGGTAGCATAAAATCAGATCAGCACTCGCAGTCGGCAGATATGTGAATGTTTGTGAAGTGATGAAGTACTGAGTGTTCAGTCTTTGCTGCATTTTTATTTTGGACGTTATTGGTAGAATCTTACTACTTCTAAGATCTTAACACCTTTCGGTAGCTGTCTATTTATTTATATATATCTAATATTAAACAGTTTTGTCAAAACTATATAGTCACGATATTTATTCTTTTTGTATTTTAATTTTTAATTCGCAGTGACGGTAAAAGTCTTGCGTCGTTACAGCTTTTTAAAATGACTTGCTAAACAAAATTATATCACACAATGTCAAAAGTTCGATACATAATTTTATAATCGTAAACTAAAAAAATTTATATTTAGGATTAAGAAGTATAACATAATATTTAGATTTTTCAAAATTATAAAATTTTATTGTTGATGTTTTGCATTTACAAATTTTATGTGTTTACAAAGCAGCCTCTGAAGATTTTCAGAAAAATGTTGTGATAACATTACCATTTAATTGTTAAATATTTGCTACAAAATATAATATATATCAGCATGTAAATAAAATTCAAATGAATGTAATCTATGTGCAAAGATCGTGCCTATCGATTATTAGCTAATCCTTTCTAGTCAGTGTTCATGTGAAAATTAGCTTCAAGTTACATTAGTGCAACGGTGTATAGTGATGAAGAACTTGATAATAGATAAGAGAAAACAAATTTAAATGCCTGTGAAATTTATTATCTCTACTGCAAGTAACAATGTGCACACCTATAAAACTGAATAAAATATTTGGACGCCAATCATCCTCGAGGTCCGGACATTTGCGTTTCTGACATTCCTGTCATCCCTGCTCCCTGCGCCTAAGAATAAATAATCGATTTTTCAGGCAAGGATTTTAATTAAAAAAATTAAATAGTAAAATATATCACTGGTAGAATAATTAAGCATTCTTTGGTCAATTTTGAGATGATTGAGTGCAAATTAATTGTCAATAATACAAAGAATGAGTATCGATTTTATATGAAGGGCAGTACTATATTACTTAATCTAAAAATTCTGTCATTTAATTAATACATTGACCAGTGAAAACGGCTAAATGTCTACCACGGATATTACCTGAGGCATTTGCGGTGATTGATGACCATCAGGTGTCGGAGCCATGCCAATTAAACCACCGACGGTCTTTAGTGCAGTCCTGGCTACCCCACTTACAACGTTACCTAATTGGACGGGGTCCACATTAAATGATGGAATTTGCCGCGCGACCTGGTAATATTTTAAAACTTAGGGTTTTTTCTATAATGATGATGATGAAAAAAGTATATATATATATATCTTTTTTTCTACTTACTCTGGCCTTATCTTTTGAACGCGGTTGATGATGATGAGATATTTCGCATGCAGTTAACTGAAAATAAACTTTGAGTTAATTTTACTAAGGTTCACGGAATAAAAATAATTTAAACCTACGGCAAAAGTGCAGAGTGTAATGAGAAGGACCGACTTGAACATTTTTCTTGCTCGACAGTATTCGCTTTGGCTTGTTGCTAGATTTATACTGAATGGTTAAAAAAATTGTCCTCTTTTTTATATATTCACATAGACATCACACAAAGATACAAACCAGAAATTGGAGACAATGGTGTTTTTTCTCATAACAGGAAAGTCGCGAATTTTATAAATTAGCAGCAATCTTAACGCATCTAACAACAAAAAATTCAATTGTAAATCTGAATAAATGTTTCCTGCATAACATTGATTTTTCAAAGCCTACGACAAGCAAGAGTAGGGGAAGTTTTGCATGGTAAATAAACAATTGAAATGCATCACACAGAAATGCGAAAATATTGATTTATTATATAAAACGTATTTTTTTAACTCATATAAAAATGCACACAAATAATTTACTAGTCTTCAAATATAGACATACATATAATTATCAAAATAAACGCATTTCACGTTAGTAATCTATACAAAAGGTTTCCTCATGCGCTTTAAACACTACAATGATACGGATATAAGTCGTAAAAAATATTGTTTTTTAACATTTAGATATATCTAAGGTCACTTCTTGCACATATATATTTTTGAAACCATACACTTTTCCAAGTTTAAACACAGAGTTTACTAATTTCAATACGTTTAATCATAATCAGCGTACGTAAGAATCGTAAAAAAAGAAGAATTTTACAAGTAAAATTCACGAGTCATTTCTTGTCTGAGGAACTATTTTTTTCGTCATTCTTACGCCATTGATATATATCGTCGTTGATTTTTTTTTCTGATTTTCTTTCTTTTTTTTTGCAGCTGTGGCTTAAAAAATAATCTCGTCACGTAGCACCTTAATTGTAACAAGTAATTAATATATGAATATAGCTACGTCCTAAAATTAAATATAAATATGTACATACTATCGCGTGTACATCTCGTTTATAATACTCGTGTGCACCACGTACGGATAACGCTTACATGTTCAATCATATCTGACGTTTCTTCGCAGTGGATTGTGGTACGGATAAATACTTGCAAGAAGGCAAATCGATCTGTTTGCATTGAAATGCTGCAGCGGGACGAAAAAGTTATATAAAATTCTATAAAAATTTCTTCCGAGCCTCGAACTTCGAGCGCCGTGGTCTCGTTGAACGATTATAGTAATCCGGTTTTCTAACTCTAACTTTTGCGGGAGCGAAACTTAAAAGTTACTTCCGAATAATGGCGTACGCCAATTAAACGCTCGCGCGTCCAATGGATTTTTGGGCTTCATTGCGTTCAGATTCTTTCTCTCCAGCGATATCTCCCGGTCGATCTGCCGCAGTACCATAATGTTAGGCGATAAGTAAAAAATACTACAATAATAAACATAATCATATAATCAATAAATTCTAAAACAACAAGAGACGAAAAATGAGCAAAAGAAAAAAAAAACGATGGTTGAACTCGTAAACACGCCTAAGTCCAGTTCGCGAGATCGATATAATATATATATATATATATATGTATATATAAAATGTGGAAGTCGTATGAACGGCCGCGAGCGCAGTTTGTGTGTGGTGTGTGTATGCGTGTGTGTGTGTATGTGTTTTTTCTCGGCTGCCGCAGTCGCATTCCCGCGGCGGCGCTTTCGAGCCGCGTTATCACATGATTGAAACGTCGTTCTGTCTTCTTTTTTTTGTCCTTAAATCTTTCTTTTAATCGTCGTTGAGGAACTGGTCGAGTGGGTTGGGGCCCATTCTTAGGGGCTTCGACGTCGAGGCCTTCTCCGTCGAGTTGTCACCTGCGGAACGGACAAGCGTTGTAACTTGGAATGTCGACTGTTAAGAACTATTTTCTTTTTTTTTCTGTTTTATATAGGTGGATAAAGTAAGTAACTTTTTAGCGGCTTAGGAGATTTTGTTTTATATACGGTTTAATCCTTCAATTTAAAACGCGAATGCGCTTCGTTAAAATTTTGCTCTTTTTTTTGTTTTAGGCAAAAAAATGAAACTTATTAAGAATGTGAACGGAATCAATGGAAATGAAATTGGTTTTTACGCTTACGTAAGTAATCTCGTTTATACACGTTCATTGCTTGCAAGTCTTTTAAACGTCGCGCGTAATTTAAAACACTTTATTGCATACGACCCTTTCCCGAACTAATCGCAATCCACGATCCTTTAAAAATTTCCTCATTACTTCAGTGACTTCCGAAAAGCGTATAAATCGCGGAAGACGTACCTGCAGCGGGTCGCTGGGCATTGAGGCAGCTCAGCCACTCGGTCATGCTGATCCTACGATCGTTGTTGATATCACAGTACCTGGGCAGTTTCTTGCCGCATCTGCGCAACTGCCGATTGTTCGCCACCATGGCTCGGAAGCTCTTCCACTCCTTTCGCTCCAGAACCTGAAAGTCACAGCGCGCGAGTTTCGGATAAACTGCGATTGTTGCACGCCCCTCCTCGATCGGGCGATAAATTCGCGGGCGTACCTTGTTCTTGTTCTTGTCGAGCATGACGAAGTGCCAGGTCGCGACGCGCTCCTCCTTGGACGCCGGCCACTTGTCCGTGGCTTCGTCGGAATCCGTGCTCGATGCCTTCATCTTCTTTGCCATTAGGTCCATGAGGTCGCGCAGGAACAGCTGCTTCTTCGCTTCTGGACAGCCTGCGGAGGTACGAGGGAGAGAGAGTAAAGTTTGGCCCTTCGCGCTGGATTATTTGTACCGTCTCACCTTTCATGGGTCTCACTGGAGCAGGAACCGGGTTGCAATTGGGCGTCTGATCCTTGGAGGAAGTTCCGGGAATGGGCTTTCCCGTGTCCTGGTAGACGCACCAGCAGTATCCGGAGTAGCACTGAACCTTGTCGTACCTTCCGTCGATGGTGCACTGCGGTATGTAGAATTTCTGCTGCGAATTCTGCTGCTGCTGCAGCACCATCACTGAATCTCGGTCGGAGATGCAGTCCATCGCTGCGGGAAAAATGTTGACTTTGAAGCTTGCAACGTGTCTTAATTTTTTGGAATCATATTAAAAGTAGTTTCTTTATACCGTCGGTATCGTCGTTAGGCTCCGGTGGATCGTCGCTGAACGTTGGTCGCGCATGAACAGGTGACGGATTGCCTTTCAAAACTGTGGAACGTGAAGATTCAGAATGAGCTTTCTCAATAAATCTTGAAAAATAAGCAGATGCGTAATCAAATATAATTTTAAAATCCCCGTTAAAAATTTGCATGTTTATTGTCGAACGTTTGGCGGTAATAAATTACATGCACCGCGACAATTAATTTTATTCCTCCAAACAACTCAAGTTAAAAATACAATGAAACCAACATTTGTAGTCCCTTTATTTCAAAAGATAACGCACTCGATCTATATTATCGCTCTCCTTTAGAACCGTCATTAAAAGAACAAAATGTTACATAAGCATGCAAATTTACGGGGATTTCTTTCCACTCTGATTACGCGATCAGTTCGTCGAACCACAGCACAGATGTATAAGAAACGGTATATAAAAAAAAAAACGAACACAGAAAATCAAACACAGAAAGCAGCTGTACATAATATACCTATCCGCGCTCTAGAAGTCGTTAATAAAACGTCTCTTATCGCCTATCTGAAAAAGGAAGGGAGAGAAAGAGAGGAGTATCCTTTTATAACCAGCACCCATATTTAAAGCGATAATGGGGGAAAAAGGCGCGCGGATATGTCGTCACACCTTTCGCGCGCAATATTACAAAGTGCGCGACGGCGACGCTCTTTTACGGCCCGATAAACTCCGGAGATATGCACACATTTATGTAGCGTAACGAGGAAATTGAAATAAGCAGGCTTATAGGTATACGGGAGATAGGGACTTTTGCGTTTGACTAAGTGCTCGTTTTCGACGACGATCGTTTCGAGAGATCGCGAGCGAGATATTTATACGGAGCACGGAGGAGGTGGAAGTTGTGCGTTCTTTAGTGCGCAGAAGGATATGTTTATGCGCTCTGCGAGCGTTCCTGCGAAGATGTAAATAACTCATTGTGGATTTCCTGTATATTTGTGTCGGAAAAAATAATGTAAAATACGTTTAATCTTACTGGGATAAATTATTAGTGTTAATTAATGACAAATCATAAGTTTATTTTACTCTTTTAGTTCTATACATTTGAATCAAGAATGATACATATAATAGTGTATAAGGATTCTATAACTTGGCGAAACCTAAACTCAGCTATCAGAAAGATTTAATATTCTCTGACAGGACTAATAAAGATTTTGCGAAAAAATCTGACTAATCATGCCGTAACATATCCATTTTTTGTTGAGTTATCTATCTGTCTGTTTTATTTACTATTTGAATAAAACCGCAGTTGATTCATATAGTCCCGGAATCTTGCGGTTAGAATAACCAAGCGATAAACCTGAGGTATTATTTGCTTGCTCCATTACAGAAAATAAAAAATTACCAGACAATCAGACGGACAGAAATAAGAGTCCCGAAGTAAAATAAAGAAAAAGAAAAGCGTATATAGGAATTTCTATAATAAACTTATTTCTTGAATAAAAAAAATATGATTTTTCAACGTAAATTTTGAATAATACATTCTCCAATTTCACTAAATCCGATTCACAACACTGCCTGCCGCGCACTCCATCCGAAAACTCCGCGACGTATACAGGTTCTTTTTCCAAAACTCCGTCGATTCGAAGAACGCGAGCGGGGCACACCGCCGTAGGACGCAGATTAAGAAAAAAAAAAGAGGAGGAGGAACAGAATTGAGAAGCGAGTGAAAAAAGTGAGGGAGAACTCACCTTGGTCCGTGGCCCGGGTCCGGTGGGCTTGGGGGACCGCGAGCCGATCGTCTGCAGGGTTCAGCGACAAGAACAAACGAACTAAATGATAATAATGACGTCACACACTCACACAATCGGGCCGCCGTGCAGGCGGCTTTTCGTAATTGCGTTTACTTTTTTAATATTGGCTGATATACGCAGGCGGCTTTATTACATAGATTATATCCTTGCGTTTGGAGAGTAGCAAATACGTCGCTCTACGGGGTGGAGCTTGCTGCGTCGTTGCGCGAAAGAGCTTCAGCGAAAGCCTTCATTCAGATTTAATTCAGCAGGGCTCAAGCTAGTGTATACATATCAGCGAGTGATCTGCGTTTTCGCACCAGCCTGCGTTATTTTTGTTTCCGTCGATTTTACTGTTGCAGTTTGTTCGTTCTTACATGCATAATAGGAGGTTGCTGGCGGAGAAGAAAAAGCCATTTCAAAGTCTGCTCAAAGAAAGTATACAGGCCCGAATGCTCGCAGATGAAACAATCTACTTTTTTTTTTTTCGTGTGCGCAATCATTAAATCGGACCGGATAAACTGACGAAAATTCATCCTCGTCTCTCCGTGCATCGCCAAGTGGGCGCGACGACAATAACGTTCCTCGTGCCCACGTGATACGTTATAGGTACCGGGGCCGCATATCGCCATGCGAGAAATTACATCCGCAGACTCTCTCGGGAATACGAATTACTAAAGGCAGCGTCGCGTGTTACGAATTAGTACCCATTTCACGGTGGAGGCGCAATTGTCCGCGCCAATCTGGGCATTAAAAAAAAGAGAGAGAGAGAGAGAGAAGAAGAAGGAGAAGAAGAGGATTAACGAGGCGTTATGATAAGCAAAGTCGTGGGACGTAAGAGCGCGGAAATTCGCATTTCGTCGGAACTGCTCGTAATTGGCTCGCTTCAATTTTCTACGGGCGCTTTTAATGCACGACTGCGCCCGCAAAGGATCCGAGGGAGGACGGAGCTCTCTTCCTCGATCTTAAAATAGAAAGTGAAATCTGCCTTTGTAAGAAATTGAGACAAGTTGTATCTGTTTCAGGTAAACGCTTGAAAATTTTGCCTCGAATAAAAGATCGGATCCGAACGATTCGACAGTATAAAATCTATCTCAGAAGTGCATGTATAATACGGTCGTGCCGAAGGGACGCCGAAAAAGAGGAGGCCGATCATCGCGGATGTAGATTATATAGAATTGTTTTCTCGGGCATCGCACACCCCGTAAAAAGCGACATCCTGGACGGAAGTGTGGCTCGCGCTTAATTTTACTTTCAACCGGCTATCTCGTATATTCGTCGCCGCGTTGCTCGCCGGTACGTAATGCCAGTCGGAGATAATAGCCGGAGCCCGAACGGATTAATGCCCCGGAAAGTCTTCTTTTTATTATTTCAGGCTTCGCGCGCCACGTAAAATCGGCCGGAATCTCTTTGACTCTCTCTCTCTCTCTCACTCGGTTCTTTTTCGAAAGCGAGAACGTCGAGGAAAATTTGCTCGCAAGTCGAGCTCGGTTACTAAAGATATCTTTTATGAAAATACGTTTATCGGAGTGGTAATGTAAGCGAGAGAATATATCTAAAGGTACCAAAATTGAGTTAATAACGATCGCATGCGAATGTAAAGGTGCAGCTCTCGTGCAAAAGTAACCTCCCATCACCAAAAGCTCCACAAGCACAAACGGGCATTCAACCAAGACACTCTCCCGATCAGCGCCGAAGCAATAAAATCGCAGCGCCTCGAGGATCGTTTCCATTCCGGCCGGCCGCAGCCCCCAGATAAAGGTTTCACTTAGCGCGCCGACGCTTTTATTAGAGGCGGCTTAATAATCTGTTGCTCGAACGGAGGCTCGAAATTTCGTCGCCTCGATAAAGCGGCTCGTAAGAACTCTTCGTTAATTAAGATAAAGTCTCGTTTTCCCCGCGCGCGAGATGCTTGTGTATATTCTGCGCGGCGGCGCCGCCGGCTGCCGCGGGGCGCGGAATGGAAACGAAACTCTTTGGCGGTGGAAGCACGATTGTAAAATAAGCGACGCTAAGTTTGTCGATGTTATCGTTTGGCCAAATACACGCCGCCCGAGAGCTTGCAAGCAAAAGTGTACGAGCGGCGCAAACTTTGTAACGTGCATTGCTTATTACTTCCGCGCGGATCCAAGGATTTGAAAGTCTGACTATTAAATCGCTTTAACGAAAGCAGTAATAAAATTGCTTGTCTTTAGAATTCTATCGCTTGGAATTTCCAATGTATGAATTAATAATACACAAGCTTCGTATTACCTAATTTTCTTCTGACACTAAAAAATTTTCCTCTTCATAAGAGAGGATCATACGGAATCCTCTCAATATTTAAGTCAGCGAAATTTCTATTTAGAACAAAAGGAATACTGTTTGTCGGGGATAAATTTCGTTTTCAGACCAAATGACGGTTATTCCAATTAAATAGAAATCCATTTTGAGAGAAGCAGAATCCTTTTCTCACAAATAGAAATTCCGTTGACTTAAATATCGAGTTGGTTTTTCTCGCAAGGAACTTTTTTCAGTGTACACATAACTCTTCTACAAAATCCCCTCCAGCCTCTCAAATCCCTCGCCGCTCAACGGAGAGCCGCACACCAGAATCTCGGCATTAGGCGATTAATAAATATTCTCATTCTCTACTTACGGGTGAAGTCGTTGGCGAGGCAGGCGCCCCATTCCTGCCGCGAGAGCTTGAGGTCCCGATTGAGGTCGCAGGTACGGGCGAAGGTGCGCGCGCACTTCTTCGGCCTTACCGCCTTCTTGGCGAGGCGGCGCAGCTCCTTGTACTCGGCCCGGTCGAGGTAGCCGTCGCTGTCCTTGTCCAGGCTGCCGAACTTCCACGACAGGACGCGCTCCACGTTCTTGTCGCCTGCGAATCCCGGTCGATTTTCGATTTCAGCTTTGAGAATCAACGAAGTACATGTAATAGTTAAGCATTCACTCCAAGGATATTCGTTTGTTTTAATAGAATTTTTACTTAAACTAGTGAAATCGAACGCGCTTCGCGCGTACTATTTTCTTTTTTTGAGGTTACTATTTTTCCGCCAATCAGATCACGAATAAACTGATCAGCCAATCACATCAAAAATAAACTGACTTCACTTTCCAGCCCATCAATTTTTTAAGGAAGGAAACGTTTCGATCGATTCAAAAGTTTGCGAATTGAAACGTCATCAGGTTTCCTTATGAATCGACCAAGAATTTCATTAAATACAACCGAATATCCCATTGTGAATATTTAACTGCATACGTGGTTGGTTCAATCAAATTTTTTTTTTTCTCTTTTTTCAGCGTGCTCGCAATTGTAACTTTGACATACGATCACAATTAAAGTTTTTATACTAGGCGCGCTTGCATCTTTTAGTTTTTTGGTCGAAATTCAAATGCTTCTCGAAATCTGCTCTCGATAATGAGCATTCCTCTCGCATAATAAGTTTCTGCGTCCGCAGCCGCCAACAATATATCCCCGTCCTTACGAAACCGCGTGAATTTTCAATCGCGCCTCGAATCCAGTTCGACGATAAATCGATCATTTCGCATTGCGCCACCGGTCGTCCATCTAGTTTCCTTATCTTAAATTCAAATTTCCACGCCTTTTCACAAATCATTAAGAATCGTTTGTTCCTGCGGTAGCGCCTCGGTGGCAGGCGGCGCTCTCATTTCCCCCCTTCCTCGGGCTTCGCTCGATCTTGAGACGGGAGATAATGCGCGCGCGCGCGGCGCGAGCAATTATCGCGCGCGGCTCATTACGCCGGCCGACAGCCGGCAATTACGATATTTATAGAGGCTAAAGCGTCGCGCGCGCGCAGTCACTCTCTCTCTCTCTCTCTGTCTCTCTGTGTCACGACGGAGACGAGCTTCCGTTGCACTGTGCGTTGCGCGCGGGGAGGAAGGAAGTGGAGAGAGCTTGATTGAATTAGGCTGGATGCCTTCGCCGCGCTCGTAAAGAGAGAAGAGCGGTAATAACGAGGATGACGAGCTGGGTTGACGCCGGTTGGTCGGTCTCACTTCGCCGGCTGGCTTTGCTGGCTTTCGACGATCGGGCGAACTTTTTATTTTAACCGACGGAACGAAACTCTAAACGCACGCTTCTCCCGACCAAATCAAGCTTTTGCGCAAGCAAATCGAAAAACTCACTCGTCTCGGCGTCGGCCGATATATTAATCCTCCTGTACTCGATCTTGAAGTTCTCAATGAGATTCCCGTTGAACCTGGCCTTCTCGCTCCTGTCGCAGGTGTTCCTGTGCCTGTTGCTGTACTGCCTGCGCTGCTTCCAGCTGGGCGACCTCCTCCTCTGGGCGTTCTGTCCCGCGGCGCTCCTGGTCTCGGCGGCGTCGGCCGTCGGCGCGGTCGGAGACGCGGTCGAGGAGGCTGCGGCGGCGGCTGCGGCGGCGGCCTGCACCGCCCGGCCGCACCTCGGGCGCTCGCCCTTCACCGAGGTGTTGGGCAGCGGCCTGCCCTGGGGGGTCACGCACCAGCAGTAGCCCGTCTCCGCGTGGCACTGCATCGGCGCGTAGGTGCCGTCGGGTCGGCAGACCGGCCGCGCGCCCGCCCGGGAGCTCAGGCGAGCTTGCAGGCACGGCGGAGTGTCTGTTGGGAGAGGAGCGAACGGTTATAGGGTTTGGAGAGCGAGTTTAAATCTTTGGACACTAAATTCGTAATCGAAATCTGGGCGGGTTTATTTTCTGAAACTGTAATGCGTAAAGGGTAAAGTGAAAAAAAAGTCCGAACTCACCTGGACAAGGTCCTGTATGCTTAATAAGAATCGACATTCCCAGACACTGTTTCGATATGAGCCTGCAGTGATTCGCGTAAGTGATACCGTCGCTGCCGCAAACCGGAACGTTCGTCGATGCGTCCGTCGTGCAGGCCGCGATTTTCCGTCTGCATTCTTCCTGCGTAGTCAAATTAGATGTTTTAATTATACATGTGCGAATGAAAAATTGGGCAGGTCAAACGACCAAATCAATGACTCCAAAATACACATCGAACAAATTAAATTTTAATGGTGGTACAACGCTATATAGTTTTTCGGTGCATTTGGTGTAAAATTTTAGCTGTTCATTTTTGAAAATTTAATCACCTCGTATATACAGCGGCATTTCAATTACCAATAATCTCCCTCGAGATTACTATAATAACCATCGCATATTTTATCGCAGCTCTCCGCGGCATAATTAACAAAGCGCAAGGCTATTTTTAAACGCAACACACCGCCGTAGACTAATTAAGCAATTTTTCCAGCCAGCCGAGAATCCGCTCGATATTTCTCGAGCTCGAATCTTTTTTTAACCCCTCCATTGTTTATCCACGCGTCCACTTCCAGCCGAAAGCTCTCTCTCTCTCTCTCTTTCCCCGAGAGCTTTGTTGACTCTCTCACCGGGCCAAAGTCATTATGTTAAACCAATAGAGGCAGCTCTCGCGCGTGCGAAATTATTTCCAGCGCTCTCCTTTTTTTTTTTGTTGCTTCTCGCGAAGCTCCTTTTTTCCGCGCCGCGCGAGAGAGTCTATTTTAAGTACTCGGCTCGCGGAGCGGAGCAGGAGAGCGTGATTACACGCGGAGATTCCGATGCATGCAAATCGACATGTAAATGCCGCTTTTAAATAGACGCTCGGCGATACCGATTTCTAGCGCTCGCCGCGCGCGCGCGCGCGAGTTTTTTGCGCGCGCGCACAGACACACACACACACACACGCGAGCACGATAGGCACGAGCGTAAACTCTCCTTTCTAAACGAGCGACACGCTAAAATTCTGGCCGAGCCGAGCGGGAGGGACGAAAAAAAAAAAGCAAAAAAAGAGAGAGAGAGAGAGAGACGCCTGCCAGGCGTGTGGAATCTTGGCGCCGGTATCGAAAAGCCAACGCCGCGGGGATCATTGCGAATTCCGCGCGGATTAAAACGTGAGGCGCCACTCGAGCCGAGACTGTCCGAGACTTTGTGCGGCGAGGTGCCGTTAGCTCGATTTTCACTGGACTTTTTTGGGGGGGGGAGGGGGGACGGGGGGTTAGAACAATGATTTCTGTGTTCTAAAATCGAGTGTAATTGCCAACTTGGGAAATGCCGCGTTCTGGGAAGTTAACGAGTTTTTTTCGCGAAGCACGTCGAAGCGTTTCAAAACACAAATATTTTCGAAATTGGACGAAGGACTGTTTTTAAAGGTTTTTCGGAGTAATGTAAGAGACTTAACAGCAGAAATTTAATTTAACTTAAAGAATGTTGAACATAAGATTTTTAAATTTTATTTAATATTAAAGTCTGATCGAAACACCTTCTGCCTGTGTTTCAGTCAATATTAATTGGCTTGATAAAAACACGTTTTTTTACGTGTTTTCACTGGTCGAAAGCTAAATTTTGTTTAGCCGACTCGAAAATCTTTGGCTAATCAAGAAAATCGTAAATCATTGTTTTTAAGTACTAATTAATCAGTGATGAAATATTTAAATTAAAATGAATATTAAAGCCATTCCGTTGTAAAAAGTTTTTGACGTCAGAGATTTCATAGTTCTAATCAGATATTATAAGCTGATTTCGCCTTTATCGGAATGTCAGATTTTATGATTCCTTTGAGACCGATTTTACATAAAATAATGATGCTATCGACATTTTTCACT
Source organism: Ormyrus pomaceus (assembly GCA_900474385.1). Taxonomy (NCBI): domain Eukaryota; kingdom Metazoa; phylum Arthropoda; class Insecta; order Hymenoptera; family Ormyridae; genus Ormyrus; species Ormyrus pomaceus. The sequence continues at coordinate 38,636 of UCOM01001379.1, forward strand.
CGTGTAATATATTGTTATGAAAGATAAAGAATTTATGAATAATAAATTAATATGCATCTAGATGTTATATAATGACAGTTCCGAAATTAATTTTGCATGAGAATCAACAATTCAGAAATTATAATTTGAGAGTATCGTAAATATTAATAAAATTATAAAAGTGCTATTCATTCGGATCGTAAACCAACACTTATTGACTACCGCACTGCAAATTAACTGGACTTAAATTATTTCACAATTAACTTCTCGTAACACAAATGGTATAATGAGTACTAGCATACTTCTAACTTTAACCTTACAACTAATATCTCAATAAAATCGTCGTAAATTCGGAGAATTGTATGAATAACTAGAGAGCAGTGTTTGCCAGTCTCAAATCATAATAACCCTTAATACTTTAATTACATACAGCAATAACCACAAATCAGAGCTCCATTTCCTGTTTCAATTTTCCCGAACAATCTCTCCAACGATAATGAATCACCCAATCGCCCGAACGAAAAACAAGCCACAAAACCTGAAATTAATCTCCGAGAGATCCACCAACAATCCTCAATATTCCGCGTCTCCTCGATTCTCTCTCTTTCTCTCTCTCTCTCTCTCTCTCGCGTCCTTCCAAATCAGCGGGAAACGTCGCTGCGCGGCTTTTCCAAGCGCCGCGGCGCCTGCGGTTTCCCTGCCGCACGCAAGGCCTGACGACGGCTGTAACGCAGCGCCGGAGATGTGCACGCATTGCCGTCCAAGGCCGCGGCGCGAGTATCAATTGCCGGAGTTATGCATTGATACAGTTCGCCGCGCGAGAACGCGACTTCGCTTCGGACGAGGAGATTTCGAGCCGGGTTATGAGAGCGACGATTTTTTTTTTTCCACGCGGTCGTTTCGATTTATGTACGCTCTGGAAATTTTTGTTTAGGCTGTGCGCGACGATCGTCCGGTCTCTCGGTGTAGAGGTCATTGCTGGAGGAGCGCGGAGATTCGAGAGGGGATATATATAATCGCGCGCTGGTTCGACGGAATGTTTCTGGAGTTGGATTTGCATGCCAAATGAAAAGTTATTATTACGGTGTGCTTTATGAAATGTTTGACATTATTCTTCATCGCAGTCATTTCCAGGCCACGGCGAAATGAGCTTGTATAATTCTTCTAACGACCAACCACTGAAAAGTAATGGATCTAAGTAATTTAGAAAAGCAGGGACGACGATAAAGCTAAATCGCGGCATGGAAACGCGGAATGGACATAGGAAATATTGCATCCGCGCAACCAGTCATAATCATTCGGCGAACGAGGCTTAAAACTACATCTTATATGTGCGCCGAACGATCTCGTATACATTTCCTCCTTAACTTGCGGCTCACGTTCGGCTTGACGTAAATTGTGCAGTAAATTTTTTTCTAGTGCGTTAATTTGGTAATTCAGCGAAATCTTACATCAACGCTTAACATAAATTACTCCGGCCTGCGCGCTTTTTTCCTCCCGTAAATATGCGGTGCGTTCAACCGCGTCTCTCTCGACGTTGCCGATTAACCGATTTTCTGCGCGCGCGCGCGCGATTTTATGAAAAGCGAAAAGATCCGAGCGCAGATATTTTAATTGAAAATCTTTTTTATTGTACCCGCACATGTGTACCCGTTGTTTTTTCCTTTCGCGAAGAAAATAAAAAAAAAAAAAATTTAATGCCAGCTGTGTGCTCGTGCAATTATCATATTTACTCCTCAATGCAAATTCAGGACGTTCCGATGATTATTTTTCGCGTTGCGAAATCGGCGGTTCAAAGTGTAATCTGACTCTTTAAATAGTAATAATCCTTGTACTTCATTTCGTCTCGTAAAATTTATATTGCAATGCAGGTGTGTGTCACCTCTCTCCCTCGACACTTTCAGGTCAAAAAATATTATCCTCTCAAAATTAACAAATAAAGAACTTGGCGGCGAAGCTAAAAGAAAGAGAAAAACTCCCCAGCTGCGAAAAAGACACGCGACGAACGACCGAGTCGCGAACGGCGCGAGGCAGTCGATCACATTTGCAGCGCGACAGCTGATTAGCCACGAGTCTCCGCTCGTAATCAACGTTAAGAGGCCCGATGCGTTTGTGGAAACGAGAGATGTTATAAAACGTCCAGGCGTTTATGAATTTTGCAGAATTGGCGCTACTCGTTTCTAATCGAGTTACGGGGATTGCGATGAATTTCAATGACTGCACTCGTCTGGCGCGTCTGCTCCTTGCAGTTTCGAGGAATTTCCCCCTTTTTTTCGCGTCGAAATTTCGGAATCCATCGGTTTATCGCTTTATTATTCATCGCTCGTACACGACGGAGAAGAGATTTATCTTCTAAATTATCGTAAATCAATTATGCGCGCTTTAATGAAATTTTCTCACGACTTACATTGCGCCTGACATTGTTCGATAATTTTAGCATTGCGGCGCCGCGCAATATCTCCCTCGAGATAAACTTGAAAAAAGCGGAATTCATAGCAACAAAGAAATAATTTAAAACAATGTTAATTAAACTATTGTCTTTACAAGAGAATAGGGTGAAAAAAAAATGAGCGGTTCATCAATGGCAATATGCTAAAGTAAACGGACAAAGAATAATATATAACCGAAGCACAACGCACGGCTCTGTGACCGAGCCGCCTAGCAGTAATTAACACAGTATTATATACTATTGTTCGACGACCCGTTCGCGAGAGGTGTAACCGACGATAAAAATGTTTCTTCGGCTCATTGTGACATAATCCCCCAAGATTCCTCCGGATAAACTCAATTTAATTGTCCGCAGCGTTTCCAATCCCTATCATCAATCGATCCGAGTCGACGCCCCAAAATTCTCAGCCTTTATCGAAGACAAACAATCGTAATCCCTCCAAAAATACCGAGCCATCTCGCGACTCGTTCCGTCGAACGATATATACATTAATAAACGGAGCAGCAGCAGCAGCAGCAGCAGCACACTCGGCGCTATTTCCGAGGCGGCTCTCTCGCGGTTCGGGTCTGCGATGCATCGGCCGATTAGGCAAAACGCATTAGCCTCCGTGCGCACGTGCGCACCGCGCGTAAGTGCTTTCTAAATACCAGTCCAAGAGCGTCGGCCTTTTTTTCTCTCTCTCTCTCTTTGCCTCTGCCGCCGCGCGCGGGTCCGATTCTACCCGCGCGGCCGCGGCGTGAGTTCGCCGATGGCTTTGATATTTCGAGGCTGCCTCGCGATGCGAGATCAAAGGTAGAGTAGGTGGAGTTTGTTGATAACGATTGCCGAGTGTTATAATAAGCACTGCTGCCCGCTTAAAATTGGAAATGTTTTTTCTGTGCCGACTTGTAAGTTTCTAAGATTCATTTTCGCAACCAACTGGCGGTGCTTCGGTGCAGATGTCGGGTCCAATTGAGGCAATTATGTGACATAAAATGTTATGAAATCAATGAGTTTTTGAAACAACATTGCATGCTCCTTTTAATAAAAACATCTATTTTCACGTACAGGCAGCTCCAGAAGCGGCCGATAATAGCTTCAATTGTTTTATTTTTAGAACGGATAATAATTTCGCTGCTCGATTCCTCGAAAAAGTGTTCAGGCTGAGATAGAAAAAAATTTACTCTCATAATAGTTTTTAATTACTCAATTCGCAAATCGGTCGCACAAAACACAAAAGACGCGCGACGAACGAAGCGCAAAAATATCACGGCCAATTCGAATAGCTGCCTGCTTACGCGCTCGATAAGGACTTTCTCGATCGACATTTCGCAGCAACTCATCCGGCAACTTTCCTCAAAAAAGAAACTCGCGCGCGCAATAACGTAAGCACGAATTCCAGGCTAAAGCAAAAAAAAAGGCCGCACCGGCCGCACTTTCCTTAACCTTCCCCAACAATACCCTCCTCACAATGCCCGCTCCTCGTTACGGCTCGCGTCTCCCCCCCCCCCCCCCCCCC
>UCOM01001380.1:0-42563 GCA_900474385.1 Ormyrus pomaceus
AGATTCTCCTTTTTAAAAAACATTGAATTAAATTTTTTATAAACTAAATGAAGGAGGATTCAGTACATTATTTCTTAAACGGGAGGAATACTATTCTCTAAGACGTGATTTTATTAACTATGCCAATTTAAGTGGTTCAAATAACTCTTTGGACGTTGATGATTTGGCTATTATTTTTTATATTTTCTTCGGAAGCTTGTTAGTAGCAGTTATAGTATTTTTGAGTGAATTTGGTTTGGCTTGTGTTATTCGATACATGTTAACGTGTAGAAAAATTGACCACTTGAATAAATCGATTTACTAATTCAAATTAGTATAAATACTTACTCGCTTTTGAGAAAAATATTAATAATAGACACCTTTGTATGCGCAATAAATAACTTTCTGACTGTAGCTGTAAACTGTAACTGTCTTTGTAAATAAGGCAGCAAATTTTAATTCGGGAGTTAAATATAAAAAACATATATTTCGAATTTCAAAAAGATCAGTTTATTATCAAATAATACTACACTATATTACAATTCCTAATAATGCAAGTGACTGCCCAGAATCGCGCAGCTCGCAGACGTCGCTTTTTCCACTCGTTAGATTAGGCAGCCGACGAGCATGTAATGAAAGGAGCGTTTCGCTCATCACAATTTCATGGTGCACGGTTGCTGCACGTAGTTGAGGCAGAAGCCCCGATTGCCGTAGTCGTTTGGAGCCTCCGTACCGTCTGTGTGAAAGACCAGTCTGAACGGCTTCACTGTGCCTGTCAAGATAAACGGGGATATGCAGATCTGTATGATTAAGCCACTACTGTTTGCTTATTCAAATACTGTTTTATTAATTTTATTTAAGTAGATGTTAAAGCAGCTCTAAATAAATACGCATAAAAAAAATGAAGTGCACTGAGAAAGAAGTTTATTTACCCCGAATACACCGTACTTATAAGAAATGGAGGTTGAAATACGAGCAAGGCAATCTTTCTTTATAGTTAACAAATCAAAGACGTGTATTAAAAAAATTATTATTTCTTAATTCTTCAAAAATCTGTTATTTATTATAAAATAAAGTAATTACGTTTGAATACAAAACCAATCACCACTGTTCATTACCCTCAAGCAAGTTAACATTTAGTGGACTTCTTTATCAGCGTACACTTTCAATTCTCAATTATCGACGACCATCGCGCTTCGACTATAAGAATGCCAGCCGAACTCACTGATGATGGAGGTGGAGTTGACGCTGGCGTCGGCGTTGAAGGCGCCGCCGCAGAGCCGATCGACGCAGGCGATCTGGGAGCCGGGCAGCCGGCCGGCGTTGCTGGCGCAGGCGATCAGGAGCCAGTCGTTCTGGCAGGAGCGGTCGGACATCGCGGTGAACTGGCCGCCGAGGGTGTTGCCCGAGAGCGTGAACGAGCCGCTGTTGCGGGCCAGCTGCTGCTGGATCGACGGCACGCCCGTCACCGGGTTCGTTTGCGAGGTGGAGACTGAACGTTGGGGGAGAGAACGGGGGACGTTGTGGTGGATTAGTTTCGTTAGAAGGGTTTGCAATTTTTTAGTAGTTTACAATTTGCAAGTAGTGGCGGCAACAGTGAAGTGGTAAGTTTTTTTTCTTTAGTTACTTCTGCAATATATTAATTGATTTTTTCTGAGCAATTCGTATTAATAGTTCTCTTTTTTTATTGATGATACAATGAACTTAAAATAGGTAGAGCAGTTCAATAATTAGTGATAGTGATTCAAAAACAAGTTTGTTGGAGTAAGTTAAGTTAAATAAAGTTAAAGTTACTGCTGTGAAGAAATACATACAATTGTTATAACAATAGTTATTATGTTCGATTAATTTGTCATAAAAGAAAAATGTTTAGTTGATATAAAAATAACTTCACCATATTTTATACATAATTATTGCTAAAAAAAGTCATCCGTGAGAAAATGATCGAGCAAAAAATCTCCCCGCCATTTCAAACCACCCCAAAGCGCACCCGAAACCTCGGCTCACCTCCGTCGTCGCAGGTCATGTACTGGATCCCGCAGAAGTTCCTCTCCATCCTGATGCAAATGCTGTAGTCCTGATTGGACAGCTGGAGGCCGACGTTCGGGTCGTAGTTGAAGGACTTGATCTGACCGGAGACGCCGGTGAAGTACTGCATGCAGCCCTCCTCGGCGCGGAAGATGCTGCTGCAGGGGATCTGCGCGATGCGCACGCGCCAGGACCGCTCGAAGCCGCTGCCGCTCGTCACGAACGACAGGGTCACCGGGTTCGTCGGACCCGTGCCCACGTCGATGTACACTGAGAACGTATAATTTGTGCAGTGCTGATTGCGTGGTTTTTAGGGTTGGTAATTAGATCGTGGGAGCCTGAATCTGGACAAGGATCGCGGTGTATGTATGTTTAAAATGTATGTGGGATCTGAATAAGATAGACATTGCAGAGGCGTTGCAGATGTTGATGTTGAAAACATTCTATACCTTATCCATTTATAATTTTGGATGATGATTGATTCGTTTTTGATTAAAATTTATATTAATTTTTTTATAAAAGGTGTTTAATTAATGGAAATATCAAAGAAACTTCACGATGATCACTTTTGAGAAGAAATCTTATTAAAAAAAAAATGTAATTGATCGTTCGTCGAACTTAATAAAAATAGTATTCAATTTGGCCATGGGATGTTAAAGATTACTTACTGTGATTTCCATTATTGTTGCCGCAGATCGGCGAAACAGGATTACCACCAGAAACGATGAACTGATCGTAAGTGCAGAGATTGTTCATAGTTTCGGGACCCCTAATATTGAACTGCACAAAATCCAGTCTACAAAAATACCGGTTGAGCATCAAAAATTGCAACAGCCGCGGTGGTGGCAGCTTGTTCGTTACTACACTGTGTAAATTACCTAAATTGACATACGTCAGGGTGCGATTTAATGATGGTCAGTTGGCACGAGTCTGTGCCATCGAAAGTTGATGGGTAATTCTGGTTGACGAAATAAGTGTTGTTGTCGAAAGTTGATTGGCCACAGGTGACGCTGACTATAGGGTGTTTAAAAAGCTTGTTTTTTATTCTAGAAAATTAATCAATCAATTTTGGTCTTATAGAAATAACAACATTGTCAACATACTTATAATATTCTTATTAGACAGCTCTTCTCAATTGATAAAAAAAAAAAATTATTTATTTTTTGAACACCCAAAAAAATAATATTAAACAAATGAAAATAAAACTATTATCATCTTGGTCGAATGGACCAGTAAGCGTAGCAGTACTAAAAAACTAAGCGTGAACTCCCTTAAGTCTCATAAAATCGTGTTTCTATTTTGCCAGCTTTTGGCCTCCTCGAGTCCAGCTACACCCCAAGGCAGAAGTAGCGCATTGACGTACCGATGCAGCAGACGCCGTAGCCGTTGGCGCAGAGTCCGCTGGAGAGGCCCCCGCGCTGGGCGCACTCGGCTGCTGAGATGCAGGTGCCGTTTTCCCCGGAGATGCCGGTGCAGATGTTGTTGTCGAAGCGTACGAGAGTGAACAGCGAGAGCACTGCAACGAATCGCGCGAACGGCTTACATTTTTCTTCGGGTCCACTAAACCTTTTTTTAAAGACGTTTCTCTTGTCCAAAGTGCTATTATTTTGGCTGTTTAATATAAAAGGGCAGGCATACTTTTACAAAGCGATTTTTAGCGTATAAATTAAAGGAAAATTTATGAAAAAACCAATTTGCATCCTTATTCCGTTTCGTCTTCTCGGCGATAGTTTAAAGATAAATAAAATAACTACGGTGATACTTAAAATTAACGTTAAAAATTCGATTTACATTCCACACTGCACCGCAGCATCTCCGCGCCCACTCAAAAACTTGCCGATTCCCAATTCGCAACGACAGCCAAAAGCAATTGCAACCTCGTAATTCAAAAGCGCACTCACGCCTGTGATCCCTGGCAGGCGAGCGCTGCGCGACGGCCTTGCTCCTCGCCTCCTGCGCGGCTGCCGCGCGCCGCTCGCCCTTCGTCTGCCAGAAGTGCAGCTGCCTGTCCGGTCCGCGTCCGTGCCTCTTCGCGGGCTGATCCGACTGGCGCTGCTGGTCCGCGGCCAGAGTCAGCGAGGACGCCAGCAGCAGGAGCAGCAGTAACGGCCACTCCATAATCCTTCCGCGGTTCCCACTGCGGTGAGGAGTTGAAGTGGTAAGGAGTCGCTTTAAAGCAAAGCACAGGAGGGTATTTTTTTTTAAACTCCAATTGAGTTTGTTTACTTGTAAGATGTCAATTTATACGATTTAAAATGATCGGTTTTTATATCACGTTTTCGTCCTTTTATGTCTTAGTTAAAAGCGTATACTAAAAACACTAAAGCACAATTTAATTGACAACTGTACCGTAATAATCTTATTCCAAATTCGATATATTTTACATCCGAGGAAAAACGTGAAAATTTTGAACCGAATACGAAGCTGCCGCATTCGCTCTCCGCATTCTCACCTATATATCGATAGTTGAAAAAAGCCGAGCGGAGCGACGAGCTAAAATCGCATCGCGCGCACAAACTGGCGATCCTCGGGCGGCTTCGGCGCCTCAAATAGTCCCCCAGCGAGGGTTAATTGGCCGCGACTGCGCCTCGCATCGGAGGATAGCTTTTCTCTCTGGGACAAGTCAACGGAACGCCGCCGTCCGCAGGAACGAGATTCTCGCGGCTTAACGGTCGTGACGATTCGATTTCTTGACAGGAGCGAGAGGCGCTTATTTAGACGAGCTTCTAAGTATTCAAAAAAATGATACTTTCTAAACTTAATGTTATAATAGTGATGTATTTATACGCCGTTTCATTATATAAATCTTTATTAATTATGACAGTTATTTAAATAACTATTATATATAATAATATTACTAAATATATTAATTATGACAGTTATTTAAATAAACAAATTGAAAACATATTGATAGCAAATTATTGATATCTACAACTGATTATCGATTTGTATAAATCTGATGCAAAGGTGCATCCTCATTTGCTTCAAATTTATTGCCAAGCATTTAAATTAAATGTTGTTAACAGCCATCAAAATGGCAATAACATTTGCTTTCAGTGCTTTTACCCTAAACAGCGACAGTTGCTATCATTTTGTTTAATATTCGATAAATATTATAAAATAATTTGTTTTAAATATGACTAACAAAATTTTAGCAAAACTGTATCTAATTTTGATATAAAATTGGTTGAAACTTATTTTTTACATCAATTTGCTGCAAATATTGAAAATAATTTACGTAGTTAAAATAGGAAATTTATTTGAAATTAATGTTAATACATGACTAATTTGCTTGATATCATTTTGTAAGTAATTAGCAAATTCCAAAAACATAAAATATAAAGTTTTTTTTAAGAACCTAAGAAAAGAAAATTTAAAAAGTACACAAGAAACCAACATTTAAAAAATAATTATTTTTAGACTCTTACTGTTTATAAATATTGTATTGCAGTGTTAGTACAGTATCAATGTATAAAAGGTCGTACACATCGACTGTTTGCAAATAATATTAAAACTAAAAATTATACTTTTTTTCTAAAGATATTCTTTCTAAAATTATTTGCACATGAAAATAAAAATATTTTATTCGACATGATTTGATGTATCAATTGAATAAAAATATGTTATGTTATATATATTATTATGTTATTTATTTTTATGTTCAACTAAAAATAAATATTTAGATAAAAGAGTTTCCATCTTAAATAAAAGAGCTAGATTGCAATTTATTATTTTGAATTTAATTTTCAAGAGTTCTGGCATGGGCTGATTTATGCACAAAAGAATTGTATAAACTTGGTTATTACCCACAGAAAATTATTCGCAAAATATTATTACACCGTATTTTTAATTTTGCACAATAGATTTAATTACAGTTAGAAAATTAAGTTAATTTTTATGCATAAATGTTTTATACAAAGAGCATTAACAGAAAATTGCAATGATTTGAAATTGTACACTGAATTTTTTGAAAAATGTGGAAAGATTTTTTACTACCCTTCACCATCATGGATTCACGAAGATAATCCGTTATTAGAAATGTAGCTGAAATTATAAAATCAGACGATTATATTTTATATTTGTATTATCATTATCACTGACATTAATTTATGTACTAAAGATTTGAATCTGCGCGGGTTTCTTGCGTCCATCTGAATGCGCAGTCGCGAAGGTAAGTCTCACAGCTGTTTCTATCTATAGTACATAAGTAGATGTTAGTAATGAAATGTCTGCTCGTAAACCGTCGTAGAGAATGTAAACATAATATTCTGTCAGTGGTGTCTTTTAGCGATAATTCGACTTGTTCTCCGGCAGTTGCAACAGAGCTTTTTTCATAAGCAGTAAGTTAATGATCTCAACATCGAGTTTCATTGTTTTCCGAAGTGAGTGATATTATTTTAAAGATAACCAAGAAAATTTATATTATTATAAGTGAATGCAGTATTACCATTAAAATAATAATTCTAAATATTTTGTTTCGTAGATTACAATAAATAACGCATCAATGCCAAGTTATAAAACAATTCGAAAAATGAATTAATTAATTATTAATTAATTATTAATAATTAATTTTTTTTTCTCTTAATTTTTTTAACGTTTCTTTGAATTTATAGAACATAAATACTTTATATTATTTTTATTGTATGTCACAGTGTTGTTGATTCAGCGTAACGCTCTAAGAAATATATTCCTCGCGCATGCGCTCACTATTCGAGCGTGTTTGAGAGAAGCCGGCCATCTACAACAAGAGAGAAAGAGAAGGAGAGAGGTCGTGGAGCTTTCCCGGTGACTGGCCAATCAACGTAAGTTTGAATTTAAATTTAATCTTTTTGGTATCGGCTGGTTTGTGCAGATAAAAATCATGCACTACAACATTGTGCACACTTTAGCATTGGTAAAATTTATATATAGATGTTATTGTGCTTTGCTTAATTGTGCACAACTAAAATGTGTACAATTCTTATATGCATAAACCAACTCATATCGTTTATTTTATTTACTGTGTCAACGCAATAAAATCGAGTCAAGACAAAAGTGAATCTATTAAAAAGCTTGTCGATCTATACTTTAAAGACCGTTAATAATGAATAGAAGAACCACGGTTGCCGGTTGCTGCAAGTACGTTATTTATTCTTCAATTTTTCGCATTAATACTTTATTTTATTTATTTTATATTATTTATTGCTGTTTTCTTGAGATTTTACTAACAAATTTAAAGTTGAAACTTCAATATTTTTTAGTCGTTAATTAAAGAAAAGCCAATTTGTCCTTTTATATTAATAATGGAAACAGCTTTAAATAAATCTTATACCAATAAAAATAGTAATTATTATTAAAAAATGTCGTACACTCGTAATAAAAAAGCGTAATTATTTTTGATTGCAGCAATTTTCTTTAAACAATGAACGGATTACAATTGATTGGCGACGATCATTTGTTTTGCATTGGCGACCAAGTGTATCCAAAAAGACTCCTCTCGAAGCTTTTCCGTAACTCTAAGCACTACGAGAAAACGATTTTCAAGATATTCAAGTCATTTGCCTCGATCGACTGCGAAGTGCTGGACTTTTTCTTGCAGGAACGTATTACAGATTTAGAAATATGTCGTCTGAACGAGATGGGTCATACTATAATCCACCTGGCGTTTTACAATGGTTATTTGGACCGCATCGAATTGCTGTTCGAGCATTGCATCAAAACTCCTTACGACATCATAGATGCGAATGGAATAAGTCACTTGCACATTGCCTGCATCGTGGGGAGCCTAAAAAAAGTCGATCAGCTGCTGCGCCACCAAGCAGCCTTGGAATTACCCTACAGAAATGAGCGATTTGTTTTCTGCACCAAATTCAGGCCTTTGCACCTGGCCATCACTAGTTTCAGGTTTGAGGTTGCCGAGTGTCTGCTTCAGCACAAAGCCGACGTCCGATCTGAAGACAGCTTGGGTAGGACGGCACTTCACCTTGCCGCCTCCACCTACCCTAATCACAGCTGTTGTATCGACAACAGCATATCCTTTTCGCCATTGGCCTCTTGGCAACTGAGTATGGACGAGGAGGATGCAGAAGTTGTACGATTCTTGAGGCTGCTCCTCGACTTTGGCAGCGACATCAATGCTCTTGACGAGAAAGGCAACCCTCCTCTCTTTCATATTTTTGACAGTTACTACTTATGGTGCGAGTTATCGAATGATGATACTACGCAGGCAAAGCGAGGAAGGAAGGAGATCAAGAGCAGGCAGAAGCAGAAGCTCCAATTTTTGCTTGACCGTGGTGCCGACTTTAGAATCAGAAACAGCAGAGGTAGCACCGTTCTGCACGCTGCTGTCGAAGATATAAAAAATTCGACTCGTACCTTCGTCGAAGATAGCTGTGAAATGATTGTTAGCATGATAGACATCTTGCTCGATGCTGGCGCTGATGTTAACGCTAAGGATAACGATGGACTTATCCCACTTCAGGTTTGTTCGTATTATTTATGGTTTAGTCCGTTACTTGAAATTTATTGTGTATTTGCATTAAAAAATATCATCTTAATATATATATATATATAATACTTTTTCAATAATTGACAATTGATAAACGTACTCGCTTCCTGGGCGTTTTCTCTATGAACAAAAAAATGTTTTATGTTTGATATTTAATTAAATTTAAATTTTGTGCAAATTGACTGTCAAGTATTTTTCTTTAACTAAAACAAGATATTTTCAAATATACAATGAAAAACTGTCAACTATAACTGTCATAAATAAATATCTTTTTATCTACGTATTAGGCAGCCGTAACGGTGTTGAGTGCTGACGCCGTCAGCGTTCTCCTGAAGCACAATGCAGATTTAAGTGACGTGCTGATCGATAAATTTGACTATTTTTACGAAAATAGTTTACCGTGCTACAAAACCGTAGAGAACCTCTTGCGTATCCTAAACTTGCTGACTGATCGCGGCTTTGTTCTGGATTCGGCAGCCAAACTAGCAGTGATGAGATTCCTAATCTTCAACGTCGACGATACAGAAGCGGATGAGTTCAAATTAATAAGTGACTACGAGCAGGTGAAGAACGTCATTGAGTACGGCAGCACCGCAATGTTGAGACGGCTATTTAGAGAGCTCAAAAGGAATGGCATCGATGAAAAGTATTATGGCTGTACCTCCCTCCAGTTTATGGAGAAGAGCAATATCTATATGGATGTGGAACTCAGAAAAGAAGCCAAAGAACTCTTTGATCTGAACATCTTTAAGTCGGTGTCCTTGGAACAGGTGGATAAAGATGTCAACTCACTTAAGTCAATCGAGCTGAAGAATGGAAAGTCACTTTACGATCTTCTCACCACGAATCCGGATTATATTTACCTTTACGCCAATAGTAACGAGTGCAAAGAAATATTGATGGCCGATGACTTTAACGAGAAATTCGAGAATCACGCTGGATTGATCAAGGGTCACTTTACGAAGAGTTTAATCAGACGGATCTTCCTTACTTTTGCCATGGAATTTTTGGAATCTATTCTTGGTTCGAAGCTTCCTTGTTTAGTTTTCGAGAAAATTTGCACTTATATGACTAATGAAGAATTGTGGTTTATGTGTTCAAATGGTCTAGCACGACTGCTCGTGCTCAACGATTGATTTTATTAATAGTCTAAAAAATTTAGTTTAATTTTTTATGAGAAGACTCGAATGCTTGATCTGTATTAGTTCATTTTGATTAGAATGATCACGCCGAACAAATTCGCCGAAACCCTATTTTTATTTTTACTTTTGTTCTCATGTACATCTGCAGATGTGTGGCTTTTAAAGTGTCTGTCAGATAACAAATCGCCTTGTAGAGTGAATGGGCAAGGTGTATATATATATACTTGACTGACGATATGTGTATTACAAGTACTTCTTACTTACCGTACAGTAACTTTACAGTAACTTATGTATAAGTTATTATTAAACTTAGTTTAACTTATTTTATCAATAAAAAAAGTTTTTTTGTTTTATTGCAATGGAACTATAAAAGAATTATATATATATACACATATATATTATATATATATTTTTTTCACAATAGTTTCAAATATAGAAAAAGTAAATTAATAAAAGTTACCTAAATAATATTAATATATATTTATATAAAATATATGTAAATTGTACGTAACAATTTTCTATTCTACAATATTTGTTTTTTAAAATAAAATTATTTTCTACAAAAACGTATGAATTTAAAATATTTTTACAATATCAATTATAATAAACTTATAATTAAATATATTTTACTAACGCGTTGGCAGAATGACGGAGGACACACCTCAACCAATCGTAATTAAACAATTCTTGAGTTGCGTGCCTATGCAACTTTGTGCGATCGGTTAAGTGTGTTCTTTGTATCCTAAGATGCAAGCCAGAGATATGAAATGGTAATATTTCAGTTCAGTTATTCCCAACTCAGTTGCCATCTCCGAAATGGGTTTCCTAATTAAGGTTTATATTATTTTTATATTATTTTTTATTATTTTTTTATCCACAACAATAAGAGATAATGAAAATAAAATGTACGACAAATCGACAATGAATATTCCAGGGGATGCCAGAGGATAATAAGGGTACGTGGAAACCAAATTTAAAAAAAATTGACAGTTTTTACACTTTAAAATTTGTCCTTTTTTCTAAAGATATTCTTTCTAAAATTATTTGCACATGGAAATTTTTAGAAAATAAAAAGGTTTTATTGGATATTTTAATTTGATGTATCCATTGAATATTAATTTTCAACTAAACATAATGTTTAGCTAAAAAAGCTTCCCTCGAATAAAAAAGCAGATTTATAATTAATTATTTTAAATCTAATTTTCAAGAGCTGTTATGGCTGTTCCGAATTCAAACATAATTTTCCCTCTAACGCTTTCTGTTCCTGCAGTCATCGCAAAGTCAACCGGTAATAAACATATACGTTAATTAATTCTCCTTCCTGGGAGTTATTCTCGAAAACTCATAACGTTATAAAAGTGAACCTTTTTGCTAACTCGCTCTCTTCCGCCTTACCACAAACTACAAATCCGTTAATAAATTGTGACGCCTTGTACTTTTCCTATCACCAAAACGTATATTTGTTTGGATTCAACTTCTTATCACGGTGCGATTTTGCTTCTAAAACTTCGGAAGCTTTTTGTTCCTAATAGTTGCGTCTCGATCAACTTTTCAACCGAGCCACAAGGTCTCTCATCGCCGTCTGTTAGCGAGCAAACGCGCGAGAAAGAGCAAAAGAAATAATATACCACAATTTAATTAAAAAATAAATGACACCGTTTATGGAGAAGCTAATTATAATTGATTGAATGTATAACAAAACTGGAATGTTGACAAATTTTTTATAATAGGATAATGAGTTTTTGTAAATTAAAGTACAGATGATTTTCTAATTTTCAGGATTTCGCTAAAAAGGGAACAGACTATAGCATCATTTCTTTTTCCAAAAACATTTTCCATGCCTTTCATTTATAATTTACTTGTAATTTTAATTATAATTAGATAAATTAATAAATCATTTTTTTGTTTAAAGTAATGTTTCAAAATTCGTTTTATTGTAAATGTAATACTAAATAAAAATAAATTATTAGGACGTGAAGAAATCATCATTTTATAAAGCAAAAAATATAAAATACTCAATAATGGAAGAAAAATTAACTTTGCAGAAAATTTAAATGCCGTGACCGTTAAAATTTAAATTTAAAAGCCGCGAATTATTTACTAACAAAATGTTTATGCCTTTATGATGTCAGGATTAAAACTTAATATTTTTGAAAATTTATGACTGTTTAGAATGTGGACTTCTAAATTGTATTTTAAATATATACCTTACAAATTAAAATAATTGTGGGATTCCTTATTTGTTTTAATTTTGTAATGTCATTCGATTTAAAATTTAAAATTTATAGTAAAGTAATAATGTAATATTTAACCTTAACTTTAAAAAGTGTGTAAATGATGAACGTAAATTCTGGTGCTTATATTTTAATAATTAATTTTTCCTTTAGGGTAATTAAAAAGACATCTTACGAATTTTTCTCATTTATTTTCTCACATATTTTTCTTTTCGTTTTACAATCTTACAATTTGTTATTAAACTAGTAAAGAAGAAAATGAAATAGGCAAAAAAAGAAAGAGAAAAATACACGGTGTGGTAGAATAGAGATGTAGAGGAGTGCGATGCAGGATGACCAGGCTTCTGTTCCATTTCTTCAGTAAAATATATAATTGTACAATTACGACGTAAATTAAATTTGAAATAATTATAATTAAATAGAATATAATAAGTATTATTGCTCTCTTGTAGGTTTAAATGTGGTGCAAGGCGAAAGTGTTATTCGTAACTTCCGGACATTCACCGAGATGCATTTATTTATCTTTAACGTAAATATATTAAATATGACGACGTGTGGTGCGATGATAGTCAATCCTTCCTCTATTTAATGATTCTACAGTCGTAGAAAATGTACCTTTAAATAATATGTATTTTATATTTATGTACAGATAATATATAACGCAATATATTGCTCCGAGATTTCGAGCTCCAAATTAATGAGGGCTCGTTCGTTTTTTCTTTTCAGTTGCTTTTTAAAAGTCGTTTTTTCGTCGTATTTCGAAGAGAGAAAAGAAATTTAAAATACAGTGAATAAATATATAATGACCAAGAACATGATAAAAGCAACGTTAAAGACGGATTCTCAAAATAAAAAACAAAAAAGTAAAAACAAAAAATATAACAATTCAAAAGCAATCAAGCTTCAGGTCAAACGAAAAGCTCATTTTTATGCCTGTGGTTTGGATCTCCATTTTGTTACACACTATTTCCTTTGTAAAATATTAGTCGATTTATACGTACATTTAAACTAATCGAAGACACGATCTTATTATTCATAATTACATTGTAGAGCTGCATTTAAAACGATTTTATTCGTTTGATTTACAATGATTTTTAAGATCTCTCGTAGCTTCGAAAAATATTTATAAAAATAAATACTTTAAAAGTTCACTTCGTTTCACTACAGTGTATATTGATATATAATATATATATAATATTCATAATAAATAAGTAATAAATCAAATAAATAAATATCTTGTATGTTTATTATAGCTTCGTATTTAATCTTTTAATAATATAGGATTTACGTCAATACGGCCATCTTTTATCGTTGCGAGTTGATTTCGCCGTATTCATCTTTTTTTCTCTCTCTTTCTTTTTACTTCGTCGCTTTTTATTTCTATAGTATTTTTTCATAAAAAAATAAGCATGTCACATGCAATTTCGATTTCTAGCACTTTTTCGAATATTACTCTTTGACGACTCGATTCTCTTTTCATTTTCGCTGCAATTATTTTACGAACACGGTTATCGCAAAGTTAGAAATGCTTGCGTGAAAATATAAAGTTGATATTCGTTGACGATGATTTTTTTCTTTGCCGTTTTACAATTTATAAAAATGCTTTATCATCGTCGATATAAAATATGACAAAATACTTTTTGTTTGGCATACGAATCTCTTTAGCACAAAATTCACTTAATTGATTCGCTTACAAGCTCATTTATTTTCTACATGATTACGAAAGGACGCTGAATTTATATTTCTTTTTGGATATAATTTATATAGTATCTACTCTCTTGGAGTATTTTCTTCGATAAACAAAATAAAAATATTCTTATATCTGCTTTAGTTCGAGAATACAATATGCGTTTTAAAAAGACTTAAAGAGTACATATATGTATATCAAGAAAAAAGTTTGATTTAGAAAATTTGTAAATTCGTATAAAATCCAATTTTCTCTTTCTGTTTGTTGTACTATTATTTGTGCGTTTTTTAGCCTGAGTTTAGCCATCATTTTCTATTTTGTTCGCCAATACATAAACCGTTTGTATATTTCCTTTTATTATTTTGAGAACTCGCATGGTCGTTTACGATTCTTTCGAGATGTAAGTGACTGGCGAGCAGAGAAAAAAGCGCGGACGAATCGCTTTTGAGAGATCCTAAAATGTATGAATATTATTTTTGTTTTGCATGTGTTTGTAGGTTCTTTTTCTTTAAGGTTCTTTCACTTTATAAATCCGACTCGCCATAGAGGGCAGTCGAGAATGAACGGTAATCCAGGGCTCCTGGAGTGGCATTCGGTCCCTTGTAAGGTGGCATTCGCAGAATGCAGTATTCGGCCTGATCTGGCGGCAATTCTCTCCTCAACTCCTCTGCTAAAATGTAAGGCTACAAAAAGAAGAATTTTGTGTCAGAAAATAAATTATAAAATCATTATCAACTTTTTAAAATAATTCTCATAAATACCTTATCTCCAGCCAGAATGCGGAAGCTGTCAATGACCTGCTCGGCGGTATCGGTGTCTGTCGATTCGCGGGTCATAAAGTCGAGGAAGGCATCGAACTGTACGTAACCAGAGTTGTTGGGATCGACGATGGCAAGAATGCGTTGGAAATCAATATCGCCCTGCCTGTCTTTACCAATCGAATAGCCGAGTGACACCAGGCAGGATTTGAATTCTTCCGGCGACAGACGACCTGTTCGGTTCTTGTCAAAGTGATTGAAACTGCTGCGGAATTCACTCAGTTGTTCCTGCGTGATTCCCTGAGAAACAAATTAAAATTATAAATTAGAGAAGAATTGTTTAATAAATCAAGAACCAATTGATAAAATCAGAGCAGGTTTTACGACCGTTTAGCTTGTAAATTCATTTTCTAAATTAAAATTGAATTTGCTTTTACAAAGTCTTTTCATGGAAAAAGTATTATTGTACTCCGAAAATATTCTACGAAACAGAAACTGATTTTCGCCGACGATGCAGGAATTCAAAAAATCTCACGTTAAACCGTGTCACAAATAAATACCTCGTTGCAAAATATAACCTACATCTGTAAATACGAAAAATCGCATACAAACAGCAGTCTAAGTCACGTAAAAGAGAGACAGACATCGCCGCCAGCTTCTTTGGATCGCGTCCAACATTTTACCTCGTCAGCGATTTTGCGAAACGCTCCTTACCTTGGAGTCGCGCGTGAGAATCTGATTCTCGACCTCGTTGATGTTACGGTTGATGGAAGTGAGCAGCTGTTCCCAGCCGACGCGCAGCGTCTCCATAGTGTACTGGGTGTAGCGATTCTCGAATATCATGCCTTCCTGCACGGCCTGGTGAATCTTCTCAAGCTCTTCGAGGTGGGCCTTGTAGGCATAGACTGCTTGTTCGTACTCCTTCAGCCGGTGTAGCTGATCTTCCAGTGTTCCCTGTACATAAAACCAATATAAAGTTGTTATAAAAAAATTTATCTCAATCATTTCTTAAGTAATGAATAATTATTTATTTACTCATTTTTCAATATGAAATTAATAAAAATTCAAAATCTATAAAAAAAATGTAAGCGTTATTGGTTTGTTTCTGCATTTAAAAATTATACACATTGTGCAATTATTTGAGTAAACGATTCTTATATGAATGAACAAACAAATTTCATTTAATTGAATACCTGATGAATAGATTTGATCGTACTTATTTTAAATTTTCCAGATGCGGTATTAAAATCATAATTAAATATTTTCATCGATTTTAGAAATTTTAGAAATTCAATATATACGTATCCATATAAGTGACTTATGTTACAGGGTCTGCATTTCATATGAAGTATTTATTACCTGTAGTCCAAGACCGATAGCAGTAACTGCGTCCAATTGCCGTTCGATCCATGGTCCAACTGCGTTTGCTTTTTCAGCAAACTGTCTACGAAGCAGTTCATTGTCTGTGAAAGAATGAAAATATTTATTTATAACCGAGAAAATATTATTAAAAGATAGAATAAAAAAACATACTTTGTTGCTTGCGTAATTCAGCAGCCAAAGTACCATCACGCTGTGGTACTAGTTGTCTTACATCGCTCCATTTTTTGGTAAGATCCTAAATAAGTAATGAATATCATTAGAAATCATACAATAAAGAAAGCAACTTTTAATCTTTTAATTTACGCACCAAAGCAGTAAGAGTAGTGTAGGGATTCTCAAGTCCTCCAGGGATTTGGAACTGTTTAACAATCGACTCAACCTCCCGAACAAGACCAACAATCGAATTGTATTCCTTGTCGGCTTCGCCGAGAGTTGCTTTGAAAGCAGCATGGGCATCCATCAGACCCTGAATTTCTTCCATTGTATGGACGATAAACATGTCCACAAGATCCTCCCGTGTTCCATCCAGCCAGTTGTTGAATGGCTACAATGCAAACGTACGTTTAACAGCATTTTCAAGTCAGACGATCAATATAAGCTCTTTACAAAAGAAATTTACCGCAGCGCGTTTGGCGAATTCCAAGTGCAAAACATCGATCTTCTCCAAAATGCGTTCAGCTTCGTCAAGGGCTTGGCGTCTGCGCTGAGTGAGTGTACCAAGACGATCCCACTGATCGCAGATTCTCTGGCATCTTGCGTTCACGGAAGCGCTATCGTGATATTCCAGGGTGCTACGAATAATCACATAAAAATATGTTCATTAAAAAAAATTACAATTAGCAGGGATTTAAATATCTGGTACAGTCGATAATCAGCACTCACTTGAGCTCTTGAGCGATGGCGGCAATCTGTTCAACGCGATCTTGGTGAGCAGCGAGATCAGACTCGAAAGCCTCGTGTTTCTTCTTGAGGGCTTTGAGCTCATTGAGCTTGCATTGCCTGAAGTGTTGCGAGGTAAGCATCTCTTCCTTACCGGCGGTCCAATCTTCGTGAGCGTCAGCCTTGTGCTTGAACTTCTGAGCAAGATGTTCGAGGCGCTCGAGCCTCATCATTTCGGAGAGGAGCCAGTCCTCGAAGGCCTTCTCGGCAGTCTCTAGGCCTTTCCAGGCCTTGTTGATGTCCGAAACCATTTTACCCTCGGTCGGCATGTAAGCCGGTCGGTTGCTGAGTCGCAGCTTCGTCTGCAACGTGTTAAAGTTCGTCTCGAGCTTGGCCTTCTGCTCGACGCGTGGTGGCTTATGCTTGCGCCTGTAAGTGCGGTATTCCTCCAGCTTCTTCTGGCAACCAGCAAGAGAGTTATCGGTCTGGCGGCTGTTTAGCCACGGCATCGTGCGCCTGATCCATTCCAGTAAATCGGAGGCGAGACGTTCGTACTCTTCCATCAAGCGTTCGTTCTCTTGGTTCACCTTTAGCACTTTGCAGATCCTGTTTGCCGCTGTCTCAGCCTAAGAGTAGAAGTAGAATTATTTGAATTATTGAGCTTATTAAGTGTGTACAGCATAGCTGTTTTAAATAAATTTTTTAACATTAAAAGTTTGAATTTCGGACAATTTCATTTAAAAATTTGCAATCATTTCCCATCGACGATGAAATGATTTGAAAAGATTATAATTTTTCGTTAATTAAAAAATGATACGACTACTATGTTATTGTTAAAAATATTTTTTTTAAATCTTCATTTGATCTTGATTTGAGAACTTTGATATGCACTTTAAGACTTTAAAGCGTTCGAAAATTTACCTTTACACGAAGAGAAACGTTTTTAGAAAAATTACTATACTCACCAGTAAATCGAGGACAGTCTTTAGGGTAAAAAATTAATACTTTATATTAATTTTTGTTATATTTTAATAATTTTTATTAAAAGTTTAGCAAAAATTACTAAACGTATAGTAAATTTTAATGTAAAGTATAGTAATTTTTTACCCTAATTGAAAGACTGTCCTTGATTTACTGGCGAGTATAGTAATTTTTCTTAAACATTTTTTTCCGTGTAGTGAAACAATTAATTCCTGAAACAAACTTATTAAAACTTTAGCAAGTTAAAAAATTTTTTCACTTTTTTATTACGTTATATCATTACGACAATAACATGCAAAGGTAACAAATTTGTATTAGTAAAAAATTTCACACACCTTTTGAGCACCACTGAAACAGTGATAATACGACGACACGTACGTCATAACGGCTCGCTCGTCGGGCATAGCTGTGTTATGCATGTCTAGAAAAAACAGTAGGAAAAAACTCAAACCCATGCATTGGTTAGCACATACCGTTGTAGTCTTGTATTGCGATATGTTTTTTTCTGTTTTAACGTATAAGAAAAACGAAACATTCTTTGAAAATTGAATGTTAAATCTGTCAGTTGTGAAAAAGAGGAAGGAAATGACGGAAAAGTCGTTGTCACCTCCTGAAGTATGTCATATAGTGTTTTATAATTTAATGACTGATACGTTGAAATTTAAAAAATAGATTCACTGTAAATTTTTTTTTCGTATTAAATCATATAAATTATCTGATGTTTCTTGTTAGTTTTTCTTAAAAAATAGTGACTGACGAAAATTGGTAAAAAATTAAGTAAAATAAAACGAGCGTTTTATGAAATACATCAGTCGGTAACAATCGATTGAAACGAAATTTTCAGATATCTGTTTTACCGACATATGTAATTTAAAATTCTCTTTATAAACAAAATTGTATTTTTTTTGAGAAAAAAAAAAAAAAAAAAAATTATCACATTGATAAAACAGAGTTCTGAAATAAGTCATTTTAGTTACTGTTTTTTGGTTACTTAGGGAAAGCAGGACTGAGCAAAACACAAGCAGTTCACGCAGTTAGCTGCTGACCTGCTGGGCGCCCTGGAAGGCATGGTAATAGCAGGATACGTAGGTCATGATAGCCCTTTCGTCCGGCTTGGGAGTGTTGATCAGATCTAGAGGAATGTAATAATGTATCATTTTAGGTGTAAATTGAGGTCATTTTCAAACTGCAAGGACATACGAGTCTTTCTGAAACGTCTGATAAAATCATTAAATAATAATTTATCCAACGGAAAAATGATTATAGCACTTTTTTCCCTTGATTAGTTTTGACTGTTAGTTTTTCTTCTATGTTGATAATCAATATAGGATACATTTTCTTATGAAAACTTGTTTTTGTAAAATATCGGTAAAATGCCAAAGTATTATCATAACACGCTGATGTACAATAAGTAGTGGTATTTTTAGTGCTACTAGACTTTAAAACTGCTAGTATGCGATAAAAACAACACTAATTAAATTTCTTATTGCGTCATAAATTCATTACGCAGTGAATTTAGATGACAATATTGTTCTGTAACTGTTTTCTGCAACGTTATTTTTAAATCTTATTTACTATTTCTTACGAAACTGCATATACTTTTTTTAAATTTTCAGAATTCCGATTGTCTTGTAAAACTAACAATCAAATCGTCCGGGATCACCCAGCAAAGCCAGAATCGGTAACTAACCGTCGGGATCCAACATGCGCGGAATGTCGAGGTACTTTTCGGCGACGTCGAAGGCCGTGTTGAGGTTCTCGAGCGGGTTGTCCTTGCTGAGCTTGTGGTAGTCGATGAGGTCCGGTCTATGGCGGTGAATGAGGGCGCAGAACGCCAAGCCGTCCTTGAACGAGAGGTGGAAGTTCTGGACGTTGACGTTCTTGTAGGGGGCCGTCTTGCGCTGGCACCAAAGCAGCAGGCCTTCCTTGGCCGTCATCTCCTCCACCGAGATGTCCTGAATGGCGAAGCGCAGAATTATCGTCCAGATCATACCCAGGGTCATCTTCAGGTTGCCGTCGACGATTTCTGCCGTTTTCAAAGTCGAAAGATTAGACGGTGTTGAATTGTTTAATGATCAATGGGTTTTAATTACAGTTTGGGCAATAATTTTTTACGAATTTGAAATTTCTTTTTACGCAAAAATGTATTCGTATTCCAGTGAATTTCTTAAGACGCAATTCTAGTTTCTTTTTTTCTGTTGAAATTAAAAATTTATAGCAAATTTAACCTTTTAACGAACTGGAAAAACTTATTTTATCAAAAAAGAAAAAAAAACAGTTCTCTTAAACAGCAAAAAAAGCAACGAACTCAATCTTTCGATTGAAAAGAAGCCTGACCTTCGGCACCGATGGACACGAGTTTGACGCCCTTGCTGGCAATGTAGTCGAGGGCCTTGTTCACGTTGGCGATCTTGTGGAATCGCATTTTGCCGCGGTCGGGTTTCGGTAGGGTTTCGCCGGAGATCACCTCCAGCAGGAGCATCAACTTCAGCCCGTTCCTGAAGTCCTCCTCGATCGATTCGATGGCCGTGCCTGCCTTTCGTAGATGCGAGTTGCACCATGCTGTGAACGTCTGAGGAGGAAAATTTCGTTGTCAGTCGTGATTTTTGGCATATAAATAAGATGGCTAGAAAATTTGGAAGCTTTCGCGGGACGTTGAGGAGGAAAATGGTTTTGGAAGGTCTGGCTGAACGTTTTGTTCAAGTATGAAGAAAAACTGAATTTCTGAAAAATAAATATGTAAATGAAACTTCCAAGTTTGCAAAGTTGAAGCGGTCGGTAAAAGATACGTTTACGTTTTTAATTGAAATAATTAACAATTTTATCGTTTTTTTTTACTTCTTTAAAAATTATAGGCAACCGCTAGAAGACGAGCATATAACCTTTCCTTGAAAGTATTCTAAATAGATTTTTTTATTTGCAATATTTTACAATTTACGTTTTCTTCCCAAGTAAACTGTATTCCCGTCTATGCATTTGTGACATAATAACTCTTCAACATAATGCAACAACGGCATAATTATTGAAAAATATTCACACAAATGGATTTTATCTTACAACAAACTATTCTTACATCTCTCTACATTAACTGTACACTTTTCCCAGTAACTAATTAGAAACTTAATCATCCTTAATTTGTAGAATCGTTTAATTTCATAAAAATTTATAACTTCCCCACTCCTACACTCCCAACGAATGACACATTAAATCCAAATCAAACTCCAATCGCTCGTAATCGTTCATCAAACAAACTGAAGTAGCCTCTTATCAGATCGGCTCTATAATACTAATCGTGATAATACTTTATCAAAGAATCTCTCGATCCTCTCGACGCTCAACACCGCTCCGCAAATCCTCGCAAAACCAACGATGTCCCACCCGGACGAGGGCGCCTCGTAAAAAAAAAAAATTCTGATTTCTCCTCCGCGAACTTTGAGGAATCCATCCTCAGCCGAGTTTCACCGCGGCTAAAAAGCAGCTCCGCTCCCGCGCTCGCGCCGCACAATGCTGATCGCGCGCATTTCGCGCCTTAACCGGAGTTATGAATTCTTCGGGTCGCCTTTTTTTTCTCTCTCTCTCTCTCTTTTTTTTTATTTATTTATTTTCCGGTCGTTCGCGCGCTTTCGAGGACTGGAACGCGAGCCGGCGGAAAAGCCGCGCTCCTCGCGGATTGTTAACCCATTAACCCATTAGGAACCGCTGGGAACGAGCGTCGGTTTTGCGGCTGAAGAGCGGCGCGATTCGAACTTCGACGAGACAATGAGCGGGCGCCTTTTTGCGCGCGCCGCGGGCATAAAACATTTCGTTTTATTGTCGAGGTGAGCCGCGGGATTCGAACGGTTTCTCGTACCTCCCCCCCGCTGGAGGTGGCTGCGTGTTTGCTCGGCGCTGAGTTGCTCGAGCGATCGTTTGTTTATTTGCAGATTGCGGAGGCGCGAGAAAGTAGGAGATGCACTGAATTGTTGAAAATTGATACTTTTATTTATTTATTTTTTTTTTCGGAAAGCGGCCGCTTTCGAGGCGCTGTTTTTCACTTCGGTCCCCAGCCGTCCTTCGGGTGCCAAATGCGCGTGTTGTCGAATTTTCGTTTGAATTTTTTGGTCAATGACAAGCGAGTTGACGAAATATTAAGTTATAATTATCCGGGTTACTAATGTGCCGGAGCCGCGTAACAGCTGCTCGAGCCGTGACGGACGAGGCTTGCCGGGATCCGTTTGATGCGAATGAATCTTTAGCCGGAGCTATTCGAGATGACGCGAAAGACGCGCGGCGTGGCATTAAGTGTCGCGTAATGATAAAAAAAAAGGAGCTGCGCGCGATTACCGCTACAAAAGTGTAATGCGCACACGGAGAGGCGCGACGTAAAGGATTTAATGGGTTTTCGTTTGAAAAATAACCGTACTATTACCTAATGGAGGATTGAAGATTACGGCGTGCCAAATTAAGACATTTTATTTAGTGATATTAAAAAAAAGTAGAAGCATTTAAGTATTTATTTGCATTAGAGGATTATTTTGCTTTTTCCTAGAGGAAGCTTTGCGATAGTAATTTTTGAAATTTTTCTAAAAACCTGTTATAATTGTATTTTAAGGTGTCAGGAACAAGAATAAATGGTTTTTAAAAAGTGTCTGTATGGATGTGTGTGTCCGTATGCATAAGCCTGAATCTCAGCTTCTACTGAACAGATTTTTCTTAACGAAAATCGTTAAGTAATATCAAATTTTGTTTTTTAAAGAAAATTTTTCAGTTATATTTTTGAAACCTATTCCATTAACATTATTAAATAAGTCTTCATAAATACTCCCACGGTTTCTACAAACGAGTACTACATAACTCGCGAAGGGTTTATAAATTTTTAATATACGAAAAATGAGCCTTTTACAGGTTGCATGCAACCCACTCATCGTTAAAGCCGCTTTAAAAAAGCGCATCCTTCCAGTCCCCGACCCCGCTTCCATTCTAAGCAACAGTAAATAAAAAAACGGTCTAAA
This sequence comes from Ormyrus pomaceus, assembly GCA_900474385.1. Taxonomy (NCBI): domain Eukaryota; kingdom Metazoa; phylum Arthropoda; class Insecta; order Hymenoptera; family Ormyridae; genus Ormyrus; species Ormyrus pomaceus. The sequence goes on from UCOM01001380.1 coordinate 22,550, forward strand.
CCTAAATCCAACCTAGCTACAACCCGAGCGCCTAAAAGACAAAATCATCCTTTCCCCGGCGTCGAATGTCGATCGGTGGTGCTCTCTCTCTCTCTCTCTCTCTGGAGCTCCGTCGATTTTGCCTCGCGCGAAATCATAAGAGACGAAATGCGTCCGCGCGCGCTGCGATGCGGCTTTGTGTATATTTTAGTAACGACCCCGATCCCTCCGCGCTATATATACCTAGTGTCCTGGTTCTTTCTCTCTCTCCTTCTGTTGCTCGCCGCGCTTCCTATCGCCTCTGCCGCGCTTTCGTTCCGCGACGCGATTTAATAAAGCCGATATCTTTTATTCATCCGCGTCCCGGGAGGATCTCGTTTTTGCCCCCCTCCTCTCGGTCCGCGGGGGGAGACATTGTCGCTCATTTTTTTTTCGCGACGGAAAATGCGGAGAGGAACGGCGCTTCGGTCGGCGGTGCGGAGTCGAGAGGAAGAGAGAGGAACTGAGAGATGAAAATCGTGGCCGGGCGTCGGTTGAATCATTGTACTGGGAAAAGCACGTTTGTGTATACGGAGGTTAATTTTGGATTCTTAGGGTGGTACTCTCGTTTTGTGTAAGAATGTTTACGGGTTCGGATAATAAGATTTATTTTTACGACGGTGCAATTTACGTTTGCTAAACACGTGTTTTGTAAGTGTTAGTAATACTCCGAGTTGGGAAAATACATTTTAGAGAAAATTTCGATAGATCGTAATATAGTTTTGTAAACCATTTTTCTACATGTGTATAAAATCATTCCAATTAAAATGTTTTCATCAGTCATTATGCAGATATTTAATTACGCGTGATTTTGTTAATACACTATTAATCGTTAGCATAATTCGATAATAACAAGCTTTCGAGGCGAATGATTAACGACGTTGTGAAATCATAAACGCTAACTAACTTAACGTTCAATGGCGCCAAGCGCCCAGTTAAGGGTCAGCCTGATGACCTCTAAAAATAAAATGTCTCACAACAAATGTACGTTTCGCGGAGGAATTACAAAGTCCGCTCCAATTTCATTCTCCCGTTTCAAGTTTAAAAAACGCAATTTTTCCTTTCGTCTCTCTTTATTCCCACAAATTATCCGGCGCGGCGAGAAAGACGGCTTTCCGCGAAGCGAGCCGTAAAAGCCATCGATTCCTTATCGAACCGACGAAAAGCCAGTCTCCAGGCGAAGTTTGCGAGCCGTTGCAAAAAGTTTGCTCGCACACAAAAGGGTCGCCCCCGAAAAGGCAGGTGCGCCTCTCGACTGACCCCTCGGCGGGGCTCGTCGGTTTTTGGGCCTTGGGGAAGGTGTCGAAGCAGCTCGGCGCCTCTCTCTTTCTCTCTCTCTCTCTCTCCGGGCTGCTAAAAATGGATTTTTTCCGGCGTGAAAAATATTGAGTGAAACTTAATACCGGGGGAGGGCCGGTGCCGTAAAGCCAAGCACGCCGCGGCCAAAATTGGACATGAGCCACCCTGAGCTTCAAGCCTGCCTCGCTTTCGACTCGAGCTACTCTCTTTCTCTCTCTCTCTCTCTCTCTACGATCTATTTGTAAGACATCGGTTACTCCCGCGCGGCGAATATCCGCGCGTTTCGAAAAACATCTGCCCGAGGCGCTCGGGGGATTTGATCGATTTGGGGATTAATTGATTGATCTGCTGCTTATTTAGGCGTACTGGCACGGGTTCTTTTTTTCTTTTTTTAGAGGGGGTTTGTTACGTGGGGTGATCGTCGGAGAAGCGGTTTTTGCAAATTTGTATTGACAATGTTCAATAAAGTAGGGACGATTTTAAAAGTTGTAATGCGTATTAAACAGTAATGGGGTAAATAGTAAAGAATGCGATAAAATTGAGATCTTTAAATAAAATTTTATTGTAAAGAATCTCTAAATAATACTACATTTGTGAAAATAAAGTAATTTACTATCATAATATATTTTTAAGCAACATGAAAAATAGGAGAAGATATCCGAATAAAGTATCTAAACTGGCCATCAGAAGTCAATCGCAGTTTCAAAATTTTTATCATAAATTTCGATCCTAAGTCTATTTTTTGATGAACCCGCCCAATTCCAACCTCTAAAAATACCCCTCAATTTTCAAATAAAACTCGCCAGGAGCGTCTTCAATCATCGTTTTCCATAAATCCCAGCGAAAATAGCCTCATAAAAAAAATCACAAATCAGAGAAGCGATGCCAAAAGACACGAGCCCGCAGAGTTTATACAGTGTAAAAAAAAAGAGAGAGAGAACTTTAATCGCGGTATAACGATGATGAAAAAGCCGGGTCCGGCACGTGCCGCCGTACACAAAAAAGCCGCGCGGGGCGGGAGAAAGAGAGGGAGAGAGAGAGAGAGAGAGAGAGAGAGAGGAACATCTGTGGTGTGGTGTACAGGCGAAAAGGGAATTTTTCGTGGCGCAGGAAGAGCTGCCTGAAAAAAGCAGCCGGAATTATTGCGCGGAAGTCGTTGCTTCTTTTTGACGAGTGTTTGTTGATTTTCAAAATCCACGATTGTTGCGATGCAGGGTATTTTCGAAATTTTCAAACAGATTTGATATCTTCGTTTCTTGGCAGCTCGTTTCGAAATGATGCAACGAGATCGGAAATTGAGATTACTTAGTTGCGTATATTCTATGAGAAACGATTAAATTTGTGCTCAGAGTTACAAATTGTTGCAGACAATGTCTCTTTATGCGCTTTATATTATTTCAGTTGAATTATAGTTAACAAATTATTTTTAAATTACTCAATGTTGTCTAAAATTACTTAAAAAAGAAATATCAATAAATATCATTAATTTAATTATTTTTGTAAAACTGATATTGACAAGTATATCGATAAACAATCTAAAAAAAAAACCTTTTCTACGCACAAAAAATCAATTACGAGCCTTTATCGCGAGCGTAAACAGCGGCGCGCAAGAAAACCGCGCGGGAATTGCAGAAGCCCATTCGAGCATCAATTATTCCGGGGAGCGCGAGAAAAACTAATTGCGAGCGGCCGATTCAGGGGCAGCGCGTAAGTAAGTACAGTCCGGAGAGGCGTTGCTTTATTTAACAATCGGCGTGACGCACGACAAAGTCGACTGGCAAAGAGAGAGAGAGAGAGATGGAGAGAGAGAGAGAGAGAGAGAGAGAACGGGACGACATCGTCTTCGTCGAGCGGCGCGGAATGCGAAAATAATTATGGTCGACGGTTTTCAATTGAGCGAAATTAATTGCGAAGGAAAATTCGTGAGTTTTTCGAGGGGCTCTTTTTGCGACGATCTCTCGGCGAATTTGCGACAAACCGGTTGACGTTTTGTGAATTGTTTTTTTGTACTACAAATAATTTGGGAAATTAAAATTCGGAGAGGCTTGTTACATTATAGGTTAGAAAACGTTATATAAAATTAAACAAAAAAAAATAATTTATATAATTTTACCAAGATTTTATACTTTTATTTTTAAGTTTTGTAAAATTTTGATTCTACATAACTTGTATAACATTTGTATAGAAAAATATAAAAAATATGAGCTACTATAGTCATCGGCTGCTAATGTCATGAGGGGTGTAAAAGGTTAAAATGCGCCACCAAGCGGAATTAATTATTTTTCACGACTGTCGCGTGGAGGCGCATCCTAACCTTTTACATTTCTCACGACAAAATTAGCAACCGATGACTATTAGAGGATCTCACATTTTTTACATTTTTGTATACAAATTTTGTACGAATTATATAGAACAAAATTTTACAAAACTTAAAAAAGAAAGTATAAAATCTTGGTAAAAATTATATAAATTATTTTTACGCGGGTATATACCTAAAAGCTGCTTTGCTTTTAAAACTAAATTCAAATAAACATTAGAATAACGAAATTTGACTTCGACCCTAGAAATGTAGACACTAAAATCGCTAAACATTTGACGAAAATATTGTTTTGTAAATAAAATAAAGTGAAACACTCAACAATTAATCAATCAACTGTACGCACATCAGTAAAAAATGTAAGCAACTCCTGATTGCTAAATCTGAAACAACTACTCAATAAAGTTGAAAATATTTAGATTTAGCACCTCAATATTTACACTCCGAAGTATGCTAAATTGAACGCTAAGATTCAGCCTCGCAAAAAATTCGAAGGTGCACGACGAACGGCACAAGTTCAATACTACAAATATCAGAGTACTCTCTCAAGTGTCCGAGCAAGTCGCGCGCGATAATTTACGCGAGCAGCTACGACTAGCTGGCGATCTTTCGTCCTTTAAAAATAGCACTTCCGCAAAGACCGTTCGGCTGCTTCGGGCTTTTTTTTTTTTAAAAAAAAAAAAACCTTCGGCGGCGTATTTTAAGTTCCGACGCGTCGGCAGGTGTTTCCCGGAGAGGAAGCAGCAGGTGACTGTCGGACTGGGTAAACACGAAGGCTGTGCACTGTTGAGTAAATGTACTGCGATTTTGGAACGAAAATCGTTGGTCTACACGATCCCAGTTCTTGAAATTCAAAATTACACTGAGAAATCGAAATTATCGTAATGTATTTGTGTGTACTCTGGATAAATAAATAAATTTAAACTAATTAAAACTTGATTCATAAAAAATGATTATATTAGTAAGGGCAGAAGGAAAAAAAATATGCGCGAAGCGCGTTGAATATAGCTAGAAAATTAAAAGAATAAACTTTCAAGTGCAAAATAATTTGTATAATCTTCTTCTACTTGAGAATTCCTTAAGAAACACATTAAAAACTTGTAATTATGTCATTTTCGAATATAATTTGCGATTATCTCTTTGAATCAATAATGGTCATTAATCCTATGTCATCGGTAAATATTGTAAAACAAATTTCCAGCCTGAAGAACCTTCGGTCGAGCGAAACCCAAACGTCGCAACGCTTACACAAATTGTACAAACGCGCGTTTCTCGTATTTGCGTTTCGTCCTTATCTTATCTGGGAGCGAAGTAAACGCGTCGCCCGCCATAATTCTGCTGCAAATTTCCTACTCTCCTTTCCGCCTGCATCTGCAGATATTCGCGATACCCGCCTTTTTTAACTATACTTCCGAACGCTCCCCGTTCTGCAGAAATGCTTCGGAAAGAAGATGCATTTATACGGCGCAGAATGACAGTAGCGGATGATTCATCGCTTCGTGGATAGTAAATTTTATCCGCGCGACGTACCTCGGCGCTTTAAATCGAAAGGCTGGGCTTTTCGTGAAATAACGCCGACGGCTAATGCTAATTTCGCTAATTTTGGTTATTTCAGTCAAAGACTGGTCTACTGACTTTGAACATTACTAACAATAGACTTTGAACTAGTTTGGTCAAGGCTGATTCAATGCTGCGCAATTAAAAGCGTTAACGTATTTCGCTTGCTTTTGTAAGCGCGCGTCGAATTCAGTAAATAAGTTTCAACTGCTCTTGCGCGGAGTGCATTTTGAGCTTATATTCAATTAATTTATTCGATGAGCTGATAATAATTGTTTATTAATAACATTCGGTGTACAGTGTAAGCATGACTGATTATTTTGGAGATAAACGACTTTTACTGTCGAAGTCTAAATATAACCGCGGGATGGAAATTAAAAAAAGGTTTCGAAATTGAAAGTAAAATAATTAATCGAGGAATTCGCGAGAGTTTAGATAAATTCCGAAAGTTTACGTAACTCATAAGTCCTTGCAATTTTAAAATTTCCTGCAAAATTTGCAGCTTTGTGGATTTTATTTTGAAATAAAAAAACGCAGTTTAAACTCGGATAAAAAAACACCGTCGTACGTCCAAGCTAACCTCCCAAAAGCCTTATACGCCATACTCCAGATTTGAGCGCACTTTTCTCTTATTAATATCAATACCGGTTCGATTACCGCTGCGCCAATATCCCGCGCCGCGGGCAGCCGGAATTCGAGAAAAGGCTAATTCGACAGAAAATTCGAAGGCGGCGGCGGCGGCGTCGTCGTTCGTTCGCTCGATAGATTTGGGTCGAGGCGCAGTTATGATTTTCCCCGGCGCTCGAGAGACTCTCTCGGAGAAGCTCGTAAATAAAGACACGCCGAGAAAACCCGCACACCCCGCCTAGCAGTTTCGGTAATGCGCGAGAGTGCAAGACTGCTGCTGCTGCTGCTGCTGCCCCGAGGTGATTGTCCTTCGGAGAAAGTGCGCTTTGCTTTTCGAGAGAACGATATAGATTCCGGAGGCGGTTGATTGGCGTCGGTGCAATATAGTGCAAATGAGTTACATGTAGATTCTGGTGCTTCGTCGGGATCGAGTGCTGGTTGTGGTTTAGAATTGAAAGTAGATACTTTTTTTTTAATGATGTAAAACATACGAGTGGAAATGTTTGAGAGTTCAATTTTATATGTAAATTAAACAAGTATTTCATACTTTTAGCATTTTTTGCAGACTTATTTATAGTATTGAGATTTTCACAATGCTTTTTCTTTGAAGAGTATCTTTCGTCGAGTGAATTTGAAATTTTAACCTTTGTTACCTTGCCTATTGTTTAACAGTATTTATGCATTATTCAACAATGAAGTTTTGTAGAAAGTGAAATTGTTGTTAAAAAATATCGTCACAAGTACCAATGTAAGCACACGTAAAAGTGACCAAAAGTCGAACGAAATCGAGCACTTTTGAAAGGTAGAAAAACAAACGAACGTCTCTTTTAAGGTCTTTGACGTGCTAATCAATTGAAACTAGAAGCTGACTTTCATTTCTATAACAGAGTTGTTAGAAACGCAACTCGAATAAAGCCGCGGTGTCCGCAATCTTTGCTCTTTCAATTCGCAAATTTTCTCTTCCGAACAAAACTCGTTCGGATCTCGAACTTGCTTCACAAAACTTCGTATCAACCAATTCTAAGAAACATCTGTCACCGCTCCTTCTCTCCGCCGACCGCCAAGAGCTCCAATAAAAAGAGCACGAATCGGAGAAAAGCAAAATCGAGCTCCGATAAAAACGTCAGCATCCACCGAAACAATGGGCCCGAACCTCGCGTCTCCTTCTCTCCTCGGCGGCCATTAACCCCCGCGTCCGCGCGATGCATATCAGCCGCGCTATCAAGCGGCCGAAAACGGCTCAGTTTTTCAGCCTCGTCATAATATACACATATATATATATACGAAACGCTGCATCTCCGCGGCGAACACGCTCGTGCAGAGCGCGAGGTCGTCGCTCGTGTATATACTGTTGCCGCTGTCAATGCGCCTGCAGCCGCTGCCGCGCGGTTTAACGACCTTTCTCCTCTCTTTCTCTCTCTCTCTCCCTCTTGCTCGCGACTTTCCGTTAATTTGCTCCGCGCTAACTAACTGGATTTCGCTTATCACCGTATAGGTACCGATGTCGGGCTGAGATAATGGCGTGGGGGGGATGTTTGGCCGGGAAAATCGGTGGATTTTCTACGAGTGACGAGTCGAGTTGGTCTTTTATTGTTTTTTTGGTAGCGGTGAGGTCTTTATTGAGAGGTGGCGTCGGTCTTGATTGATGGGTAATTTTCGAGAGCTTATATACGGATTGCGGGAAAGTTTTATTCAAATTGAGGATACTTTGCTTCGGGAGCACTTTGAACTGCTTTTTCTTTAATGGAGCGAGTTTTCAGCGGGTAAATATGCAAATCGACGAATTTCACTTTGTAAAATTGGCCTTTTCTGAGGCGGTGGCTGGAAATAGAGGAAGAAGAAAGCGACGGTTCGTGAAAGTTTTCAAAGTAGTGCGGGTAAAAAAAAGTGTGAATTTTCAAAATTTTCATCCCGAAACGATGTTATAATGACCTTAAATAATCTAATGGAATCATTCCATATTCAATTTCTCTAACGGTGTCACCGCGCAGATACAAAAATCAAGCAAATCTGGTTATGGAACTAGAGAGCACGTATTGGCCTATTTAAATAAAACATGAGTCACTCGTGTCATTATTAAGTAACACGTAGCATCTGTTACAATACGCTAAACTTGATTCTTTGAAGGGTTAATAATACGATAACGACACATTTTAATTCCAAGCTTCGTTTAGATATTTTAAATACCTCGACATTTGTTATTACAGTCGCGAACAATCTATTTAAAGCCGCAACTTAAAGAGATTTACAAAATTTTACACGACGACGTGTAAGTTTTATTCTGAAGGCTATATTTAGAGGGTCATTAATTTCGCGCAAAAATGACTTATTAATTGATGTACATGACGCTCGTCTTCAGATAAACTCATCACTCAAACCATTAGAATTCTAAAAATACGACGAAATTCAATACTAAATCAAATATGCACAAGAATAACAGTGCTGACTCAGAATATTAAAACGCAAGAAGACTTTATTTAAATAAACACTGCAGCCGCAAATAAATTCTGCATTTCAAAGTCCGACCAAAAGATTACAAAAATAAAGTGACATAACAAAACTTTTTGATTTTTAAAATAAACAAGCTTCAACCATTATTTTTTTTTCTTCCGCGACAAAACGGTATACCCTCGACTTCTGTCGATAAGTCATCCCTATCTATTGCATATTCGATAATCGCCGTTCTATAATCGATCTCGCACTTGACTCTCGCGGCCTTTAAACAATCTAAAATAAATCTAATATATCGGAAGTAGCGTGGAACGTCAGGGTCGCAGATAAGGGGAATAAATCACTCGTTATGTTTCAGCGGCGGACTTCTATAAATGCACTTCCACGCTTTTAATCGGCGGCTTTCATGAGCGCTCACGATAATTGATTTCCTGCAGACGCGTGAAACTGTGCTTGGTAAACGATGGCTAATTTATACCGATTTACTCGAGAGAAAAAATAGCCTTTATAGTCTTTTAAATTCTCGGAAATAATTGATCGTATCGACTTTTAAATAGCTAAGGTATTAGAAGCTAATCTCGACGGAAAAATGAAAAATTTTTCCGAGATTAACGGAAGAAAGATTGTGCAAGTCCACTCAAAGTGTCGTTTAACTTGGTTTAGCTCCTAAATTTAGACGTATAAAAACTTTTTATTAGTTTCAAGAGAATTTCTCAAAAGTAATCACAATGCTCTATCAACGTTCCTCTCCGCGTCTCTTCTTGACGGGCCCGAAATAACCACCTATAATTAGCCAAAAGTCCTACCGCGCCTCGAAACAGGTGTCAAGACCTCAGCGACATCAAAAACGCCTCAAACCCAATCCGAATAATTTCCAAAAGTAAAAAAAAAAAGGAACCTGCTAATTGCGTCTACGTCAATGCCGGTCTTATCGCAAAAGCGTATCTCTCGCCTTTGGTTTGTTTACCCGCGAGAAATATATAAAAAAAAAAAAAGAAGAAGAAGACGCGACGGGCCGGGTAGAGTCGAAAAAAAGAAATTCGAGCGAGAGCGAGGAGAAGGCGAGGCGCGTCGGGCGATTTGCGCCTGGTGTATTTTTGCCGCGACGTCGCTTTTAGACGTCGTCGCGATGACGCAACGGACGTTAACCGACGACGTCGAGAGCCGTAAGAGAGAGAGAGAGAGAGAGAGAGAGAGAGAGACGAAGAGGCGAGCGAGAAAATCGACTCTCACGAAATTGCAGATCGCAAGGAATTTTATTGATTGCTCGTGGATTCTTGTCGTAAAATGGAAGAATGGGTTGGGTAATTTTGGAGCGGTTTAGAATGGAAGAGGGGAAGGGTTAACGTTTTCTTCGACGTGTGAAAATGAAGCTTTAGAAAGCCTTTCATATTGCTTGAGAACGGATGAGGCCTTTGCGGATCGGAAAAAGTGGTCGATGTCTCGTAATATATATAGATTTATAACAGGTTCGATGACTTTTATTGTAATTAAGTAAAGACTGTGTTATTTTCGACGTCTTTGGTCAAAACAATGTTATTTAAGGAACTTTATGCACAATAGTTATCAACACAAACGTGAAAAGAATGAGGTGAACGTCGAAGATTACTTAACGGTACCGGGCTATTTTTTCATTTCAACTTATTTTTATAACGTTGTAAATAACTTTACCCAGTGCTAAAAAATAAAAGAATAAACAACATAGGTTTGTGCATAATTTCTGCTTGAAGACAATGTTTTGTAGCCATTGTTTATAAATAATTAATTAAACGTTTAAATTAACTAAATTCGTTAATCAAGAATGGTTAGTTTTGTGTGGAAATAAAAGACGCACACAAAATTTCAATGTTAGCTGAAATATTTAGTGTCTTATAATAAATTGGATAATTAAATAGAAACATTATAATTGTTGGCAATTACTTTCAATAACAACGAGCACAAAGTCTTTTTCAAATCAATCATCGAGATAGCAAATACATTTTTTGCATCGCGACGAAAGATAAAATTTCAAAAAAAAATAAAAATACAAGCCACCGCGACGACTCGAAATTTTCGAAAAAAAAGCGTAACGACCGACTACTTAAATTTTCTAAAAGAATATCAAATAAATAATGCCCGATAAACGTTCCTTTGAGGGCTGCCAGGAAAATATTTGTTTCCACCTAACAAAATAATTTATTGGCCCGCGCCGTCCGCTCCCGGATTATATATTTTCCACTTGCGCGTAGCCGGATTATTACATAAAACTTTCAGAGTTACAAGGAAGCTCCTCTCGCGGCCCGCGTCGAATATACACCGTCTTCGAGAATAATGTCCCGAGAACATGATTCACGGAATATCTTTGATTCCCTCCCGTGTTTTAGACGCGCAGCCGACACCTAAGAATAAAGTTTTATTTTTGAAGGAAGCCGCTTCGAAATAGCGGGCTTCGGGCGAATCTGAACTTCGATACGCCTCGTAAAAGTCCGAAATATAAGAAAACTCGATTCGAAAAATGGTGGATAAGAGCTCCTCCGGCAATGTGTGGCTGGTTGTTGCTTAAAATTGACAATATCACAGGGAATACATATATGTATTTATCGCAAATGATTTTTCAGTTTTGGAAGAAGAACTGAATATTCACGCGAATGAATATTACATTAAACGCAGATTCGTTTTAGTCGGCGCATAAATAAGAAACTTTATTTATATCTCAATATCGTTCATCACATAAATCAAGACAGCTGGACTTTTTTAATAGAGGTTAGCTTGTCAGTACCGGCGATATTTCGCACTCGTGAATTCGAAATAGCAATTTCGAATGCAGTGCGCGAGACGCCTATGTCCGACAATAAATTATATATATTTTTTTTTTTTTATGGTCGGCCGCTAATGAAATCAAAATCGTTTCAACACGATGTAATTAACGCGGCGTTCGCCGAGCGTAAACCCGCCATTATCATCGTATCTCTTCGGAAGCGTTCTATTTTCATATTTACTTAATAATTTTGACTCCACTCCAAAGTTTCAAGGTTCATCGCATACTCGCAAAACCGAGCAAAAATTCAATTGCTATCCCGAGAATTTTGCAAAATCATCACCAAGCAGCCCTAACATCCACCGATTCAATCCCCACTGCCAGATTTCGCAAATAATATCCGAAGTGAAAATAATCGGCCCGAGCCGAAACCGCGTCCTACCAAAACAATCGTCAGCACTTGCCGACGCGTCGGCGGATCTGAATCATCGCTTCCGCGCGACAATAAATTGCTCGCGACTCTTCTCGCGGGTGGCGCCAGACGCGTCCGGGCTCGGGTTCATTCGGCTCCAAATTCGTAGCGCGCAATAATAAACCCTCGCGCGCGGCTCGTTACAAGGCAACTTTTGAAACGGCGCCCAAACGCGAACGCAACGGCCCGAGAGCGACGTAACGCGCGCCGGGGATATATGACGAAGGAGGATCGGAAGTCGGAGCGCGCGCGCGCGTGTAGTACCGCGGAAGAGAGCCGCTTTAAAAATAATATAACCGCGGCGACTGGGGGGAGGGGCCGAGGCGCTCTCGAGGTGCGTTATGAATGAAGGCGCCGTAAAAGCGAGCGGAGACGAGTGAGCCGGGGAGTGACGCAAAGCCATGGTTATTAATGGGAAGTGCGCTTCCTCCGCTACTCGCGGGAGGATTTCGATAACGTCGAGAGAGGAGTTTCACGCGAGGCGCAGCTTTCTAGGAGCTGCCTCGTTGCGTCGTCGCTGCCGTCGATGGGGAAAAACGTGGATTGGGATCGAGTGTCTTGATAGCGGTCGGGAATTTGGAGTGGTACGTAGATTGCTACTGTTGACAAATGCTATCTGGAGGTTTAAGTCTGGCGTAATTAAGTAAACTTTAGCAGTGTAGGTAATCTTAATGAGAAGAACGCAAAGGAAAACACGCGTGACTCATACTAATTATTGTAAATTAACAAATGTACGTGACGATACCAGATAGTTTACAGATTATATGGTGAAAATTCGGATTTAATTCATATTTTGTTGCGCATATTAATTTAGTTGATAAAGTTAATCGTGGATCTGCATTGGTTATCTTGGGACATTAAATCTTTTAACTGTTCTTTTAGCTTAGCTTTAATTGACGTAACTTTCGAAGTTTCCACCGTTAGAATCCAACGAACAATTTTTTTTTTCAAATTTGACAAAGAAATATCAGAAATACGTTTATAATGATTTCCAGCAATAATAATAGCAAAATAAAATCGAACTCCAAAAACCACAAGGGTTGAAATTACCCTTAGATCGGTTTTAATTTTATAACTTCCATCCTAAGGCCAATACCCTCACCGTTTACGTGAGAACGATAAAAGACACTTGTCTACTTTTTTTTAAGGAAATCGGAGACAAGGAAAATGCACGGGGGCGAAAATACTACACCCCCAAACATTCTATAAGTGTGTTTTACTATTATAGGGACCTTACATTTGTCACAGATGTCGCGATTTCTTTGATCGAGTATGTGCTGGTGCGTAACTTTTGTGGTTCCAATTTGTAGTCTTGTTATTATAACTTGGTCTCTTGGGAGTTTTAATGCTGGGTTGTAGTCGTGTGCGTTGTGTTTAATCAAATGTTTATATTATACTACAAATATATTACGTATTATATTACCACACACTGTTACAAAATGTAAAATAATGTTCCCCGACCAAATGTATTGTATTTGTACATTGAGTCGCTAATACCCAATATGGGGGACGCGACATTAAATAAATAATTTTAAAAACAAATATACGTGAGATTTTAGTTTCACGTTAAAATTATACATAATGTATTCTAAGAAGAATCCTCTACAGTTATGTCAACTTGATCGAGTGGAGTAATGAAATTTACAGTTGATTGCCGGGCACGATCCGTTTCCTCTGTTTATTATGCAGTATATCCTCTGCCGAACGTCCCGTAATTATTATGTAGAAACTAAAACGGCCAAGCGATCGCCTCCCATACAAAGTATAGAATTAAAATTAGCCAAATTTATATCGTCCGAAATCTTAATTAAAACCGGCGTGCCGAAATATTAATTTCTCCCGATCCCCACACCTCTGATACTTTAAATACGCGCTCGTAAATTGCGCGAGTGCAAGAAGCAAGAGCAAGGCGCGCACGGCCGAGTGTCCCTTTGCTCGAGGAGTTTATTTAATGGAAAATTCTGACGGTCGTTATAAGAGTCTTAATACCGCGTGTCAAAAATTATTACATCCTACGTTCTTACGCGCGACGCCAGGAAGCAAAAATATACGTAGTCGCTATTTTGAGGGTCATGGATTCCGCCGTAACTGTCAGGCGTTAAGAATTTGCCAGGTACACCGAGAGAGGGAGAGAGAGAGAGACAGAGATAGAGTTGTTTGTATAGTTCGCATTGTTTCTCATCCGCGAGTTCAAGCGGTGCGCCCTCGAATTACGAATGTGTAAAGCTTGTTAAATAATGAGTCAATTAATTTACGATGTTTGGACGATTGCGCCATTCTTAATTCTAAGTGCCGCGTTCTGTAACACATTTTTCCTGCGCAACGAAGTGCTTTTATAGTTGTTTTTTTTTTGCACTTGGCGAAAGTTGAAGATATAATGAAAAATTTATGAACTCGCATCGGTGATTCGACGGGATTATAAAAAAGGTATTGTCGATGACTAATTGTATGAGAATATTAAAAACGGAATGTTTAAAAAATAAATTATTTCAATACAATGCACAATGAAAGTGAAATTTAATCAGAATGTAGCCGGCATAATGACTTTAAACTTGGCAATGCAACAAGTTTCCGTTGCACCGAGGACAGTCAATTATCCTAAGAAGCGGAGCAGCAATTAGTGCAAGTGAGGAATATTGCAAAACCTTCTTTTTTGTCAACCTCTATAATTACTTTGATCTATCGATTGGAATTTGTCAATCATCACTTTTTTTCCTGGTCCAATGTAGCTTCCATCAGAAACTTCGATTCAAGCTCAATTCAGCGAAAATAAAATGCCTCGAGGACCTGTGCGCTCGTCTTAGACTTGCACCGCCTCTTTCGCTGAAAATCGAGAACAAGACGAACATTCTAATCAGCCCTCTTATCTCTCCCGAGCCAGACAATAAAACTCGCCCGCGTCCTCGAACGCCGCGCAATATATAACATACTCCGGCGCGAGCAACCCATTTCTCAACAAAGAGGGCAGTTCATCCCGCCGATCGTCATTGTACTCCCATTGAGCGCCTCCGCACCGAAATCCTCTCGTTTGCTTCCCCGCAATTTTCTCGGCTGCCTCGGCGACGCTCTCGGTCGGCAAGGCCCCAGAATATGCGCGCGACAATCGCGACTTACAAAGTGAAGCTGCGCAGCCGAGAAGTGTGGGTCACCCCGAATCCAATCTGAGATTTGGCTCGCCGCCTGGAGGCCTCGCAAAGGTTAACGATCCTCTCTTCTTCGCTCCTCTCCGTCCGCCTCTCTCGAAAAATTGGACGATCGCGGCGGCGCAGTCCCGATATTTATCCCGCGTCCAACAGAGAGAGAGAGAGAGAGACCCGATCTCACCTTGACTCGGATTATCTAATCTCGAATCGAGATTCGCCCGCGAATTCGGAGCGGAACGGAGGACGACGGTCGAGTCCGTGGAACATCTGACCTCAGCCGCTGCTTTTCTTCACTTTCTTTCGCTCTGCTCTGCTTGCCGGTTTTCTTTACGCAGCTTTTACGTAATCGCGTCGGGGGAAGCTCTACGAGCGGCTGCTGATCATGTCGATTTGTTGAGGTTTCCTGCGTGTTTGAGGACGGTTCGCGCTTTTCGATGGTATTTCGATCGGAGCTGTTTGTTGGAATTTCGCAGCGAAGCCTTGTTTTGTTAGCGACTAAATACTGCCAGCGGATTAAGGTGCCAAATGCATAGAAACAATGTGTCGGTGATGATTTGAAATGTATAAGAACTGAGAACCGAGTAAAACTATTTTCACTTTTGCACAATCTTTAAAAAATGAAGCAAATTAAATCTCGAAATTAAAAGCCTGAAACCGATGATTTTCTGAAATTTTATTTCGAAAGTCGAAAAAGTTATTTTTACAAAACCGCTCGAATAAATTTTCCAACGCGCGAGGCGATCCGAGCTCCGGATAAAAATGTAAAATTCAAATTCGAAAAGCAGTCGAGCCGCGGCTAAAATCCTCGAAACCGTCGGCGGAATCGCCCGAAAAAAAAACAGAAGGGACGGACTCGAGGCAGCGGTAATCAATGAAACCCGAACCCCCTTTGTCATTCGCTTCTCGGGCGATTTATCGGCTCTCCTCTCTCTCTCTCTCTCTCTCCTCGCACACAATAATAAAGTCGAAGAGAAGAAAATTTTCGGCCCGCCGCTCGGTCGGCTCGCATCATCAATTTATACGAGTTTATTTCTGAGAGGTGAGCCCGACACATACACACGCGACCTATATTTTCCCCCCGCGAGCGAGAGAGAGAAAAGCCTACTACCGAAGTCGCGCGCGCCGCGCGAGCCGCGGCGCGAGGCGACGATTTCCGGCTGACTCGTTCGCCTTTCTCGCGACGACGACGACGACCGCGAGCCGCCGCTGATTATAATATTTTTTTATGAGTAATCCGGGCTCAATTGCGATGACGGGGAAGAAAGTTTCGAAAGGCTCTTTTCTTGGACGCGGCTGCGGTCAGTCTTCATGGGGATGAGCGTCGTTTTCTTTTTTTTTCGATTCCTTTTGCTCCTTTATTAAATGGAGATTACCGTTCATGGTGTTGATTGGAGTGTGCAACGTGTTATGATCTTTAATTTTCTGGAAGTCTACTTTTTTTTAGGAAGAAAAGATGGATTTGACTTTGGATCATGATTTTAAAGGGGCATTTTCTTTGCAAAAGATTTGTTGAAAATATTGAAAATTCTGACAACTAAATAAATAGTGATAAAATTGAGTAATCATTAAAGTTCATGAAATAATTCAAAGAAAACTTGAAATAATTCAAAGAAAAATTAAAGTTCATGAAATAATTCAACCAATGATTAGAACTAAAGTGCAAAAACTGCATGTGATCATGCAGTCTGTTGACTAGCAACAATTAGGCTAATCAAAGAACCTATTTGACCATTGATCGATTCTTGAATTAATATTTATGGTAAAGCAATTGAGGGTATCAGTTGAACAGTAGCTGTTGTAATATTTGTAAACTAAATATTTGTCAATGTTGAGAAAGATGAAATCATCTCTTAATGACTTTAAAATTGGAGCAATTAGTGAAATTTTCTGCTGCTAAAAGAGAAAGAGTGAAAGTTCAGCGATGCACAGTAAACAGCTTTGATATGAGTCACCGTTCAATTATTTTAGTCATAAAATCCAAAAATACAACTCAAAGGGCCCGAGCAGGCGCCCAGAAGAGCCTTGAAACTCTGCCAACAATTGGGAAAACGTCAAGAGTCACATACTTGTAGAATACAGAAGAAGAAAAGATTCAAGGAAATAAGAAGAAACCTTCGCAGCTCTGGGCCTCTATCTCTGTAAAACACTGCTTGTATAAAAGACTGACACAACTGTGGCTTATCATTATGTGCAAACAATGTACAAGATTAATAATAAGCACTACACTGTGCAACCTTATCTCTTGTCTCATCCAAAGCAATCATGAGCAAAAACTGTAGTCATTAAAAAGAGAAAAAGCACTCATTATTAAATTGAATTAATGCACTTGAGTTTATCTGGAAAGTCAATCCGCACAGCTTGAATTTATTTTTAAACCGAGAAGAAAATTCAAATTGCCTATAAAATTAGTTCTTTAGGACAAGGATACTCTTATCCGTATCTCCTAATAATAAATTTTGATTTCTTGAAAAGTTGAGGTCTCTCAGCCAACTGAAATTCAAGATGAAACTTGAACCAAAACAAGTCACCAAAATAGCTCTGATATATATTTTTTTAAGAGAAGCCACAAATTGGAGTTTATTTAAAAAAGAAAGCCCGAACGGCCTGCCACCACTGTAAAGTTTCTATTTATATCGTCGTAAGCAGAGTAGACTCTTATTTGCACTTGTTCTCGTTGCAGGCAAAAGGAAACGGTCTCACACACTCACTTTTTTCTGCTGCTTCTCCCAGGCGGGGTCGAGGAGTCCCTCGCGCTCCCATTCCTCCTCGGGCTCCATGTAACCGTCGCCGTAGGCCTCCATGTCGTTCATCCTGGCAGCTTCCTTAGCGTATCAGCTCTGGTCGTTCGGACACTATTGAAAAACTCGCCGCCGCTGCCGCCGGTAGTCCTCGTTCGCTCGTTCGTTTCCTTCAAAACCGCAGAAGAGACACTCTTATCACATAATGTCGCTTTTCTCGAGGAGAGAATCTGTCTCGCTCGCTCGGCGTCTCGCGCGCGCGTTCTCTCTAAATTTTGCTATACTCCGCTCGCGGGCATGCATGCATGCACGGCGATCCTTTCACTGCCGCGAATGCGTGACCTAACCTTTCCTTTTTTTCTCCGCCGATACTGCCTGTATAATATACACACGGGAGAGAGAGAGAGAGAGCCCTTTGAGGTTATATACGCGCGCTCGGAGTGTGTATACACTTGAGAGGCCCGCCGCAGCCGGCGGAGAACAAGAGGAAAGGGCCGCGAGCGCGACAGTGTATAGCAACGTACCGAGTGTGTTTAGCGTGTCGTTCCTCCTTTTTTCCAGCGAAAAAAAGAGAGTAATTTACAGAGAAAGAGACTCGAGAGCGCGCTGCCGTTGACTAAAAGAAACAGGGGGATAACAAAGCTCGCTCCGTCCGTCCGGCCCCGCCGCCGTCTCTAATCTGCCTGTGCCACGAGTCTGACACACGATTCGCCGGTGTGTGCGCGCGGCTCCGGCCCAGGCCTAGACGCCTCTCTCTTTCTCCCTCGTGCGCGAGTGAGCTCGCTTCCCCCCACTCGCTCCCTCTCGCTCGCTCTCCCAGCCCTTCTATTTCCTTTCTCGCTGCCAGAGTCCCCCTCTCTTTTAGCTCTCTCTCTCTCTCTCTCTCTCTCTGTCCCTCCGTTCCAGCCGCGCGCGGCTCTCGCTCTCGCGCTCGCGTTTATTCGGCTGATTTTCTGCGCGACGGGTGTGCACCGAGCGAGGCTACCGTTGCTCTACAAAGTAACTTACTGATGGGTTTAATCGGCTTTTTCGGAGGCATTGTTGCAACGACAATGGTGGAAATATCAGTGGTTTGCTTCGAATCGTAGAATTTGAGCTCTGCTTCTTCGAATTTCGAATGTAGAATGAAAAAACGTTCTGAAACAAGTGTTTTAATTGCAAAATTTTTTATGTAAATTTTGAAAGCACGTGAATCACGATTGAAATTACCATTCCTTATTAAAAACAAGTATTTTTTGCAATTGAGTATAATATCTTTACTGAAATCGTTAGTGTCAATTTATTGCTTTGGATGTTCTTTTACAGTAGTCATTCACCGACTTTGACCTTAACCAACACTTTTTGCACAGAAATTGAGACATTAATTTCTTGTCATTATGAGTATGTACAAAGTCAACTTTGCTACAACTTTTTTATTCGAATAAACTAATATATAAAAAAAAATTCCTTTTCTACTGCTCGAAATCAATTTATCCTTTCACAAGTGAATTTCTTTTCGGTAACTAAAAAACAAATTCAATTATTCTTGCGGTTCATATTACATAAGTAGCTCTTAAATTTTTTTATAATCAAAATCTCTAAAGCCAAGTCTTCCACCACATTACGAATTAAGCAGCTCAGCTACAATTCTCGGTTTTCAACGTCACGCCCCGCAGCCGAAATCGCGCGAAGCCGAGGAACGCGAGTGTTCTTCTCTCCACCCCTGCAGCGGCAACCCCATCGAGCGCTCTGATCTAGTGGCGCTCTCTACCTCGCTAATGATGACGGGTCTTCGCAGGGGGCAGCGTCGCCCGTGGTTTCGGCACGAAATCGAACCCGCTCTTCCAAGGTTACCGCGAGAGAAGAACCAGACACGATGCTTCTTGTTTGTAGAAAGCTAATGCAAAGACTGCCGTCGGTTCCGACTGAACCTTTACGGGCAAAGGTGGAACGTCGAAAATTTCGGTAAAATTCGAAAGTGAGTATTTTGTAAGAAGGCTTGTCGATTCGATTTAACTTTTGGTAGAATTTAAATTACAAGGAATACGAAAATTGCAATAATAGTTGTTATATTTAATTAGACTGTAAAGAATTTTGATATTTTATAAAAACTTTTTAATGTTTACAGTATTTTCTTTTTATACAAAGTTTTGCTTCTTGTTTAAACATCTGACGATGAAAAATTTTAAATGTTTAAGTTTAGAATGGAAGCGTAGCAAAGTTCGTAAAATTAAAGAACTTTCTTTTTATTAAGCATAATCTGGATTAAACCAAAAAGAATATGAATGTACATTTATTTTTAACTTTAAGAACCTCAAACAGCATTTAGAGTGTCAATGTTAAATTCCAAACTGACTTACAACTATGAAAATATTTGATAATAATGCATTATTAATTAAATACATGTATATTAAAACATCTATGGGGTAAAAAAACATATAAAATCAAAGAACTTAAAAAGAAAATCTAAAATCAAATTTCAATCAGATAAAGATTTACGAAAACTCTGATAACATCCAATTAAAACCCGCATACACTCAAATGAAACACTTAAAAATCAATCGTCCGATTAGGCTAGATTTCGCCTCTGCAAAAAGAACTTGCGACTGTAAAATCCCTCGAATTCTTTTTCTCATTTCACTCGATTCCGACCCGGGCACGGAGGCGCTGAGGGGG